>JJRW01S0004422.1:82757-98778 GCA_001188405.1 Loxosceles reclusa | reverse complement strand
GTCCGCCGTGGTCCAAACTACTCTTAGCTTTCCCCCCTCTGTGTGTCTTGCCGGATATTAGGCCTACTAGCGCTGCTTCTGAGGTTGCTCCATCTGGAACGCCATCGAAGTCCACGCAGAAAGCTTCTGCAGCGCCGGCTTCTGGAGTGCAGTCTCGATCTACTACCAAGCCTTCTAAGCCAGCTATTACTAAGACTAAAGGGTCCAAGAAACTCCTCAAAAATTTAGAGAAAGGTGCTGTTACCAACGGTGTTTTACATCTCTCCAACTCATTTAGTGAGCTCTCTACGTTCGAGGACGAGGACAGTATGGACACAGCCCCTCCTCCAGATACGGTGTAAAAACCTTCGTCCAAACGGGAAGGCATTAAGTCTAAGCCGCCCTCGCCCCCACGTAATGGTTACTCGCATTTTACACTGGAACTGTCGTGGTTTGCGTGCTAACGTCGATAATTTGAAACGGTTGTTGCACACCCTTTCTCCTGTGTGTGTGTTGCTCCGCAGGAAACCATGCTGCATCTGACAGCTCAGGTACAGCTGTGTCACTATGGTACTTATCGTGCGGACGTCGAGTCTCGGGGAGGTGTTGCTCTGCTGGTCTCCCACCACTTGCCTTCCATAGCTCTGACGCTTCAGACGCTTTTACCGGCTGTTGCTGTACGTATTTTTGTCGGCCATACGCTCACGGTTTGTTCTGTGTATCTACCACCGGAGACCGATTGGCCTTTTCCACTTTGGACGATCTGGTGTCTCAGCTTCCGCAACCGTTTCTGCTGCTTGGGGATTTTAACGGTCACACACTCTTTGGGGAAGCTCCTCTACCAATAGCAGGGGTCGAGTTGTCAAGCGCTTGCTCACAGCTCTCGACTTGTCCCTGCTGAATACCGGTTAGAATACATATTTTCATGCCCCAACACGGTCATTCACTGCGTTGGATCTGTCATTCTGCTCTGTCGCAGTACCCTTTGTGATCGTGGTGTGTCCTCTCTGACCTCATGGGAAGTGACCACTTTCCCGTTTTGCTGTCCTGCACTACTGCTGACAGCGAGTTTTCCAGCTTGCCGAGGTGGAAAATGGACTGTGCCGATTGAGATCGTTTCACTACATTAGCTGTGTTGACGGATGACTTCCTTGAGACTCCGACTATGGATCAAGCAGTGGACCAAGTGACTACGTGTATTCTCCAAGCAGCTGCGTGTTCTATACCACTCACTTCGACACGCTTACCTAGATCACCTAAACCTTGATGGAACCACGACTGTTCTGCAGCCCGGAAAGCGCAGAAGGCGGCGTGGGACATTTTCCGAGGTACCCGACTCCGGGTTATATGACTAGTTTTCAGCGGGCTCGGGCGTTTGCCCGTAAAGTCCGTCGGCGAATCCAATGGGAGTCGTGGCGGAAGTTTGTCCAGCATCATGTCTTCCACTCGTTCGAAGGTTGTTTGGGACAAGATTCGTCGTATATGTGGTCGCTACACGCCCACCCCATATCCTGTTTGAGCACGGATTGTGGAACCGTGTTAGACATTCCCACGATTGCGAATATCTTAGCTCAATCTTTTCCCCAGGTTTCTCGTAGTTCCAATTACAGCACATCTTTCCAGGCGGCGAATTCCTCTACAGAACGCCCTGCGATTTCCCTCCGGCCCTTGACACCGGTTGGATACAACTCTCCTTTTATGTTTCTTGAGCTGCAGGCAGCTCTGTCACGTTCTCACGATTCTGCGCCTGGACCAGGTACAGTGCATTACGCCATGTTGCGACATTTATCTCCTGCATCACTCCGTGTGTTGCTACCGTTATTTAACCGCATTTGGCTGGAGCAGGTGTTCCCGTCCACATGGCGTCATGCTATTGTACAAAGGTACAAGGTACAAAATGAGAGTCAGCAACAGGCAAATGCCCAGCATGGCTGACCATGTGTAAATATCCGTAAAATTACGGAGACCCTCTCCGTCGTCAAGAGCGATAAGAGCGATTGTGCTGCCCTTTCCAAAACCTGGGAAGGATCCCACTTCGCCTTCGAATTACAGACCCATTGCGCTGACGAGCTGCGTATGTCAGTTACTGTAACGGATGGTCAATGCACGTTCAATGCATTTCCTCGAATCTCATAGTATCTTGCCCCCGTTCCAGAGCGGTTTTAGGCTGTTTCGTTCTACTACTGATTACTTACTCGCCCTGGAGACGTCCATCCGGGAGGCGTTCGTTCGTCGTGCTCATCTGGTGTCGATCTTCTTTGACCTGGAGACAGCATATGATCGCCCTTGGCGATATGGTATTCTCCGTGACCTCCATGCTATGGGGCTTCGAGGAAACCCGCCGGTGTTTGTCCAGAACTTCCTGGCAGGTTTTACTTTCCAGGTTCGTGTCGGCACGATTCTGTCCTGCCACCTTCCTCGGAAAGAAGAGGTCCCCAAGAGCGGTATTTTAAGCGTCACGTTATTCATAATTAAAGCGAATGGCATTGTGTTCACGCTTCCTTCTGGGATCCAGTGCTTGATGTACGTTGACGACTTGCAGATTTCTTATAGTTCTGTGGATATGAGACTTCTCGAGCGTCGATTACAGCTCAGCTTGAACCGGCTGCCTCACTGGGCGGATTATAATGGCTTTCACTTTTCACCTGACAAGGCCGCCTGCATGCATTTCTGTCGCAGACGGGGCTTGCGTCCGGATCCGCGCTTTCATTTAGGATCCGTTACGATTCCGGTCGTTACGGAAAACAGTTTTCTCGGCGTGATCTACCGTTCTCTCACTTTCGAAGCGCATATTCGTTGCCTGAAAGTGAAATCTACTAAGGCGCTCAACATCAAGGTACTGTCGTCCACCTCTTGGGGTGTTGACCGTGTCTCTCTTTTGCGCGTGTATCGGTCGCTCATCCGCTCAAAGCCCGAATATGCTTGTGCTGTATATGGTTCTGCTCGGCTATCTCGTTTACAGGTGATCGATCCGGTCGCTTACCAGGCACTACGTCTATGCACTGGTGCTTTCCGGACATCTCCTGTACAGAGCTTGTATGTCGCGGCACAGGAACCATCGCTCGAACTTCGTCACCAGATGCTGAGCTTACGTTTTTTCCTGAAGTTGCAGTCTCAGCGTGCATATCCATTATGGAGCTGAGTATTTGAACCCAGCCTTGCACGTTATTTTCATGCACGGCCGTCTTGAGTCCTTACTTTCGGCATTCGGATGCGTCACCTACTGAGTGAGTTTGGCTTGTCTTTTCCTGATGTTGGGCAGAGTGTCGTGGTTTCTCTTGCCCCTCGAGAGCAGTTTCAGCCCTTGGTATGTTTCCACCTGTGCCAGTTTGCCAAATGTAGTACCCCTCACGCTCAATATGTGCAGTACTACCTTGCACATAGAGCATCGTTTTCCCAACATGTGCCCATCTTCACTGATGGTCCAAATCTGACGGGCACGTTGGGTCAACTATAGTGTGCTGTGGCGTTACACTTACCGACAGTCTTCCTGCACAGGCTTCGATTTACACTGCCGAGCTGCATTGAATCTCATTGGCGTTGGAATACATTCGACGTTGCTCTCTGCTCAGGACTTGCATTTATTCAGACTCACTTAGTGCTTTGGAGTCTCTAGTTTCTATGCAGCATCCGACCCACCCTGTGTTTCCCCACATCCTTGTTACTTTGCGTAATTTGAGTATTCGTGGCTTCGATATCCGCTTTTGCTGGATTCCGGGTCACGTCGGTATTCCTGGGAACGAGGCGGCAGACCGTGCCGCGAAGTCTTCCGCAGGTCGTCTGCGTATGCCCCTCCCATTCACCGACTGGCATCCCGTTGTTCGCGCCTGTGTCCATGCTCGCTGGCAAGAGTTCTGGGACACGCGGACTGCAAACAATCTGCATGCCATACAACCAGAGGTAGCGGACTGGCCGTGCACTTCTCACCTTTCTCGACGGGAGGACGTGCTACTGACTCGGCTCTGCATTGGACACACTTGTCTCACACATGGTTTTCGTTTACGTGGGGAAGATACATCTTCATGTTCTACTTTCCATTCAGTTCTCACAGTTCATCATATACTCATTGACTGTCCTGTTTTTAACTCACTGCGTTTACAGCTTTTATTTCTACTGTTTTATCTCTGCCAACTCTTTTAGCCGCAAATTTTACTGTTTTAGAACGATTTTTGCTTTCGTGCCATCTCTTGCACGAACTTTAGCTTTTGTGTTTATTGCATTTTAACTTTGTGATGAGCTGATCCCATCACCCTATTTTATGCTTTTCCTTGTGCTGTAAGTCATCTGTTTTTTTTTGTGCGCACTTCTTTAGCATGTTTGTTTTGCCATCCTTGTTTACCCTTTGTTTGGCACAGAATGGCCTTTCAGGTTTTGTGCCAATAAATCTTCAATAACCAACTAACCAACTGACTCGGTGCTTTGCAGGCTCTTGTTTCTCTGCAGCATCCCACACACCCTGTGTTGTCCCGCATCCTTGTTACTTTGCGAGATTTGTGTACTCGTTGATGCGATATCAGATTTTGCTGACTTACGGGACACGTTGGTATTCTTAGAAACGAGGCTGCAGACTGTGCTGCGAACTGTCCCAATCACTGACTGGAGACCCGCTATTCGAGTTTTCCTGAATGATCACTGGCAAGGGTTTTCGTACACGCTGCGAACGAGTTGCATATAATGATGCTTGTAGTTGCGGACTAGCCGTGTTCTTCTCGATGTGAGGACGTGTCACTCACTGCTACGTATTGTACACATTCATGTCATGCATGGGTTCCTTTTTCGTGGCAAGGAGCCATCTTCCTTCTCGTACTGCCATTCATTTTTAACAACTCAGCACATTTTCAATGATTGTACTGGTATTACGACTCTTATGCAAATATGTCAGTCTTTTGTCTTTTAGACCTTTGTATCATTTCACCATCGTATGACTAACATTTTGAAGCGTTTATGGATTTATTGTTAATTGTATTACCATGTTTAGATCTTTCGATTTAATAGATTTTTACGTTTTAGTTTTATACTAGTTTCATTACCCTTACCTTGTTTCATTTTCTGTACACACTTTACGTGTTTCGACACTGCTACAATATTACGTGATACAAAGTGTTTTTCGTGTCTCCCCTCGAGCTGAAGAGCATCTATTACTGCACAGGAAGACAGTTTGGTACAGCGTGGCCTTTGTGGGTTCAGTGCCTTAAGACATCTTGCTTCTTTCCGTGTTTGTTTATTTTTCATGTGTTTTATTCTTATCTTGGTTCTGTTTGCTCTCTCTTTTGACCCAATATGATCTTTTCAAGTTTTGTGCCATTCAACATTCACTAACCAACCAATCGTACAATTTTACCGCCGTTTTTGTATTTCAACATTTTGAATATTTTTTGATTTTTTTTTGTCATTTGTAACATGAACTTTTGTTTTGCTTCTTCATCGGCTTTTATTTTCGTTTTGAATTATGTGCTGGCTTCGTCATTTTCCATTTATTTTATTGCTTGTTCATGTGCACTCATCACATGTCCACTGGACACGTCATACAAAAGGCTTTGGAACCGCTCCTCATGCCGGAAAGCATCATACTGATAGTACATTTGGGAACTCTGGTTAGTTGCAGCGTTTAAATTTGTGGGGGGCTGTATCGTACCTGGGTACAGGTAAGACATAGTTTCCTTTTTGTGCTCGTTTGTTTCATCTCTTTGCTTTGCTTTTTCGTAGTTTCTATTTATCCTTTGTCTGGCAGAGGACCTTTTTAGGTTTTGTGCCATTAAACCTCCTTCACTCCAGTATTGCAGTGGTACCAGTGATGAGCTGAGGAGCTAGGTTCGAGTCCTGGTCGGCATAGGTGTATGTTTGTCCTCACCTCGATTCATCTTCTCTCTGGCACAATGTGATCTTAATACCTCCTTAAGCCGTAAAAAAACCATCACCAGCCTCGCAAACCTCCAACAACCAACCTTTCGCCTCTCGAGTTCTTATTGCAAAGCAGAACTAAACCTATCTTGCTCACCGTAGTCGGTAAAACCCACTGTACAATCAGGTTTTGCGTAGTATGTTTTCTGGAAATTACTGCGCCGTTAATAGTAAGATCTAGCAGCCTCGGACAGCTACAAGTTACAATGTGCAGGCGGGGGAATTAAAAAATTGCATGAATGTTAAAATGTCAACACAAGATGGAAAAAAAAACAATCTTTCATTCGATAAATGTTTCCTAAAATTCACTAATCGTACGTGGGATTTGTACTTTATACTAATTGTACACAAAGGTTAAGGATCTATATGAAGAACCGAACGGGCAAAATGCTTCTTGAAAACACGTTTGCAAAAAAAAAGAAATTGAGAGTTCTCCTAAATACGAATAAATATTTGTGAAACCTTGATTTTAAGTGCGCTTTTACTACTACTTTAAAAACTGTTTGAATCACTTAATGTATTATCAGCATGGTTACTTGGATGCTCATCTGCACGATGTAAAATGGTTGGTGCACTTAGTGTGGATTTAAATGAAAATTATCACCTAGAGATTAGGTATAGAGCTGATATTCACAGCGCAAAATCATCCTCAGGACGAGAAATGATGCCCTGAGAGGACATCCTTAGGAGCTCCTGTAAAAAAATGAATCCCAAACTAATCTTTGAGTTCCCGATCAAGCTGTTAGTATTTGTTCAAGATTATAGCACTTCTACTTTTCCATTCAAAGCATGGCGCCACTCTACGAATCGAAAAAAAAAATATATAGCATAACTGTTACATCCAGGTTTGAACTCGCGACAGTTTGTGGTGATGATCGATTAGGGAGGAGTACGTATTTCCGTGCTTTTTATTTACTTGCTGTGTATGTTTCTTAGGGTTGTATAATTATTTATAGATACACACACCTACTACGAACTGTACCACATCTATTGGAAACCTGCTATGTGAAATTATGTGAAATGAGAACGTATAGTTAAGTGTCGGCGTGACAGTATTCATCAGTGTACTTTTATTTAAGAACTTAAGATAAGTGTTTCTTCGTGTGGATTTTAATACTTAAGTAATTTTATTTTTATATTGTTATGATTGTTTTAAAACAGCCGTTTGGTTGAACAAAAGCTTGTGAAAAGTATGGGTAAAAATCGGAGAAAGGGCGCGGTATTTTAATAATTTCGCAAATTCGCTGTTAGTGTAAGCAATACACTTAAGATCGAAGGGAAAAATGCATCACTGAGCTTTTGGCACAGAAGTACACTAAAGGGGGAGCCTTGAAAGTGGTACATTTATTAAAACTCTTGGTGAAAACCCTGCTCTATTAACAACAAGGGAGAACGAGTAAAAATCTGAAAAATCATGCTATTATTTACATATTGCTCCTACCCTCCTTATATTTGTTGAACTTTTTCCCTCTCGCCAGATGCAGATGATGATGATGATGATGATGATACATTTGATGATGACGACAATGATGATGACGACAGTGACGATGATGACGATTCGTCTGAAGAAAACGATTCATCAGCGAAAAAAGATTCGTCTGAAGAGCGATCAACAAAAGCTCCTATTACATTACCCGAAGTATTCGATGACAAGGATAATGACGTGGACTATGACAGTTCTTCGGACAGTCTCCCCGTGCATTTGACATCAGATTTGACACCTTCAGGAAAAGCTGTTGAACGTGGTTTGCAATGGCTAATTAGTGTTCGCAAACCAAATTATGGCTGGGATGATGAAACGGCCCGAGCGTTAATTACACTGGGCTTGACACAGCCAGACATTTTTCGCGAGCCCCATCTCAAAGAAGTCACTTTGATGAACAAGCAACTGGAAGTTCTCATTGCAGTTGATATTATGAGGTAAAGATATATGTTTTGTAAGTTCAGTAA
Source organism: Loxosceles reclusa (assembly GCA_001188405.1). NCBI lineage: Eukaryota > Metazoa > Arthropoda > Arachnida > Araneae > Sicariidae > Loxosceles > Loxosceles reclusa. The sequence goes on along the minus strand of JJRW01S0004422.1, from coordinate 90,948 downwards.
TTATGCGTAATTAGTTAATTGACAATTTCAAGAAACGCTAAAATATCTATCCGTCTTCGATGATCCTTGCTTATCTGAAATCTCACATGGCCGTCACATGATTTCGAAACCTGCTTTGTGGTAAGTAACGCACATAATTCATCTTATTTATGTCAAGTGTTCTAAGAAATTAGATTACTCCGAGATTATCTGTGCCCAGAGGTTGGATATCCATATTTGCCGGACTTCTCGACAAAGGGAATTTCAGCAAACGAGGCTGTGAATATAGCCTTAATGTCTGCTTTAGGTGGCAGTTTGAGAGTACTAATCTCCTTGTGTTGACTCCGTCTTCGCACTTGTTCAGAGTTTTTTAGTATCCTTGGTTGTGAATAACAAATTGTAGTGAAACCTATTATTGTCTAGTGGTTGAATAGCTTCAGGCAAATTTGGCTAGGTGAGGAGACATCTTTTTGTTTTGCTGGTCATTACATCTATTGTCCGTCATTATTGTATTAGCATACCCCGTTGTCAAGTCGCTTCTTCTGAATTTCCCGCTTCTATTCCCCTCAGGGGCTTACCTTTTTAGTAAGTACAGAGAAGGTCGTGGCGTCCCCGAGGTGTCTGAGCCATGTGTGTTACGGTTTAGTTCTTCATTTGCTGCCTGTTCTGTATCTGTATCACTGCGCGGACATTTGTTTTCGCACCGTTTATATTCCTTTGTTTGCGTTTTCCTTTTACTACCATTTGATTTTTTTACGTCTGCTGTTCCCCTTTTGGTTCTTCTGCATGTTTTATTTATCTCAGTCACGTGTGTTGTGTTCGTATTCCAATCTTATTTTTCTTTCAGGGATAGCGCGGTCCACGCGGCTATTTCCTACATTTAGAGGGTTTCCATCTTCACTCTCAGCGTGGCTGCACGTTTGCCGTGTGCGGTGACCCGTGTCGCTGGAAATGGGGATCCTCGTAATTGAGGGACGAGGTACTGTCTCCAGTACATTGCTTTGGCCCCTGCTTCAGCTAGACGGGACCTTCAGTCACGGCCCGGACTGTCGCAATCGGCTAGACGGCGGGTGCTTTTGCGTCCCCAGGCTAAGGTCAACTGATCGTTTGGGTCGAGCTTGATTAGCCTTGTCGGACCAATCGTGACGGAATAGCTCTTAGCCCTGGCGTACTTGCACGTCCCCATTGAAGGGCTCTGTGATGGTTGGTGCTGCCGGGGGCCGAATCATCAGTATGAAAACAAAACTTCAACTTCGTCCTCGAGGGTTTTTCAAAACAGGCCCTAACCGAATACAATGCTTCTTCCTCTACTGTTTTACATTCTACTGACCCTGTTTGTCATCTCTAGGTGTATTTATAAAATCGCTGGCACACCATAGTCTGTCAAACGATTACAGTTGGGTGATTTATTGGTAGAAACAGCTTCGTGTCAACAGTCTTCTACGCTTTTGACTTGTACATCTTTCGCAAACATGCCGATCACTGTTACTCCTCATAGTACTCTGAACACCTCACGTGGCGTGATTTCGGAATTCGATTTTCTGCACGTTTCGCACGAGGAAATACTTTCAGAGCTTTCGGACCAATGGCTGTGCGACGAATTTCAATGCGTAGAGACGGTCAGACGGTTAACTTATTTTAACGTTTAACACTTGTGCTTCCGTCAGACAAAAGCTGGATAATTCTCTCTCCCATTTGGCCGTTCGTTCCCGATCCTCTTCGTTGCTTCAAGTGTCAACGTTTCGGCCATGATCAAAACCCTTGCCGGGGAGCTGCAACGTGCTTTTGTTGCGGACTTGCTCATAACGAAGATCAATGTTCTACTCCCGCCTGTTGTATTAACTGCCGGGTTGATCACCCTGTATATTCCCGGTCGTGCTCCAAAAGGCAGGAAGAAAAGAATATGCAACAGGTTAAAGTAACTCAGCGTCTTTCTTACGCTGACGCGCTAGCATATGGTGTATCGCCATATGCTAGTCCGTATTCGGCCCAGCGGGGCTCTGCACCACTAAGCCACTTAACCAAGGCTCTGAACCCGTCGCGGGGAGCGGCGTGACCGGGTCACCCCACCCGAGAGGGTGTCCGACGACTGCCTCCGCCCCGATGCGACGACGGATATTAATATCAGTACTAGCTCTGTCGGCTGTTCTGCTCCGGCGTTCAGTCGGTTTGGGTGAACCTGGTACCGAATTCTGCGGTTGTTGCTTTGCCGCCTCTACCTCTGAGCGCGCAGCGGCTGGGCCGCGCTAATACCCTCCTAGAGAGGCGTGGGAGCGGTGACTGGACCCGAGAGGGCCATGTCTAAAACAGAGAATCTTACGCTGACGCGAAGAAGCTTGTGTCTCCTATTCCGCCCCGCGGTTCTTACGTAGCGGTTATACGTGTCTTCGAGTTCGCAGAGGTTCAAACTGCGTCCGACAGCTCAAGTACAGCTGCGTCACTATGGCATTTATCGTGCGGACGACGCCTCGTCTGAGTCTCGGGGAGGTGTTGCTCTTTTCGTCTCCTATCACGTGCCATCCACAGATCTGACGCTTCAGACGCCTTTACAGGCTGTTGCTGTACGTCTTTTTGTCGACCATACGCTCACGGTTTGGTCTGTTTGTCTACCACCGGGAGACCGAGTGGGCGTATCCACTTTGGACGATCTGATGTCTCAGCTTCCGCAACCGTTTCTGCTGTGTAGAGATTTCAACTGTCACAGCACTCTTTGGAGAAGCTCCTCTTCCAATTGCAAGAATAGAGTTGTCAAGCGTTTGCTCACAGATCTCGACTTGTCCCAGCTGAATGGTGAGGTTACGTATTTTCATGCCCCAACGCGGCCATTCACTGCTTTGGACCTGTCTTTTTGCTCTGTCACAGTACCCCCCACACTCCCGTGGTCATAGTCTGTTCTTTTGAAACCCCTGGGGCGTGACCACTTTCCCATTTTGTTGTCATCTACCACTACTGGCAGCGAGTTCACCAATTTCCCGAAATGGAAAGTTGATTGTGCAGATTGGGATCGTTTTGCCACATTAACTGTGTGTGTGACCACATTAACTGTGTGTGTGACCATAGATCGTGCATTGGACCAAGGTGACTTTTGTATTCTCCAAGCAGCTGCGCTTTCCGTACCATGCACTTCGACGCATTTCCCTCGATCATCTAAACCGTGGTATAACTACGACTGTTCTGTAGCTCGGAAAGCGCAGAAGAAGGCGTGGGACATTTTCCGCAAGTACCCGACTCCGGGTAATATGGTGTGTTTTCAGGGGGCTCGGGCGTTTCCCCGTCGGGTCCGCCGCCATAACCAGAGCGAGTCGTGGCAGAAGTATGTGTCCAGCATCACGGTTTCTGCTAGTTCGAAGGTTGTTTGATACAAGATTCGTCGCATATGTAGTCGTTACACGTCCCACCCAATATCCTGTTTGTGTACGGATGGGTGGAACAGTGTCCGATATTCCCACGATTGCGAATGTCGTGGGAGAATTTTGCCCAGGTTTCACGTAGCTCGAACTACAACACATCATTCCAGGCTGTGAAATCCTCCGCAAAGCGTACAGAGATTTCCTTCCGTCCCTTTACAATGGTTGGGGCACCTTTCGCTCCATTCACGTTTCTGGAGCTGCAGGCGGGCTCGCTCTCCCGATTCTGCTCCTGGAACAGATACCGTGCACTACGCCGTGTTGCGACATTTATCTTCTCATTCTCCGCATGTGTTATTTAACCGCATTTGGCTGGAGCAAGAGTTTCCGTTCTCATGGCGACATGCTATTGTGCTGCCCTTTTCAAAACCCGGGAAGGATCTCACTTCACCTTCGAATTACAGACCTATTGCGCTGACCAGCTGCATGCGTAAACTACTAGCACGGATGCTTAATGCCAGTTTGGGGCATTTTTTCGAATCAAATGTGGTCTTGTCCCTTTCCATAGCGGTTTCAGGTGACTTCGATCCTCTATAGCCAACCTACTCGCCCTGGAGACATCCGTCCAGGAGGCGTTCGTTCGATGTGTTCACCTAGTTTCGATTTTCTTTGACCTGGAGAAACATTTGGCTGGAGAAGGAGTTTCCGTCCGCATGACGTCATGCTATTGTGCTACAGACCTATTGCGCTGACTAGCTGCATGTGTAAGTTACTGGAACGGGTGGTCAATGCACGTTTAGTGGATTTCCTCGAATCTCATGGTGTCTTGTCCACGTTCCAGAGCGGTTTTAGGCGGTTTCGTTGCACTACTATTTACTCTCCCTGGAGACGTCCATCCGGGAGGCGTTCGTTCGTCGTGCGCAACTTCTGTCCATCTTTTACCTGGAAAAGGCCTACTATCGCACCTGGCGTTATGGAATTCTCCGTGACGTCCATGATATGGGGCTCTGGAGAAACCTGCAGGTGTTTATCAAGAATTTCTTGGCAGATCGCACTTTCCAGGTTCGTGTTAGCACGACTCTGTACCTCCACTTTCCTCAGGAAGGCGTTCACCAGGGTGCTATTTTAAGTGTCACAGTATTCATTATAAAACTGAATGACATTTTCTGTCCACGCTTCCTCCGGGAATTCAGTGCTGGATGTACGTTGATGACTTGAAAGATTTCTTACAGTTCAGTGAACATGCGACTTCTCGAGCGTTGCTTACAGTTCAGCTTGAACCGGCTGCTTCATTGGGCGGATGTTAACGGGTTTCGCTTTTTTGCCGGACAAGACCGTCTCCATGCGTTTCTGTCGCAGGCGTGGCTTGCATCCCGATCCGAGTCTTTTTTTTTTTAGGATCAGTTGCGTTTCCGGTCGTACCGGAAACCCGTTTTCTTGGCGTCATATTCGACCGAACTCTCACTTTCGAAGCACATATTAGTCATCTGAAAGAGAAATGTACCAATTCGCTCAACATCATTAAGGTATTGTCGTCCAACCGTTGGGGTGCAGATCGTATGTCCCTCTTGCGCCTGTATCGGTCGCTCATACGCTCCAAACTGGACTATGCTTATGCCATCTATGGTTCTGCCCGACCATCTCGTTTAAAAGTGCTCAATCCGTAGCTCACTAGGCACTGTGTCTGTGTACTGGTGCTCTCCGGACATCTCCTGTACGGAGGTTGTACTTCGCGGCACATGAATCATCGCATGAACTCTGTCGCCAGTTGCTGAGCTTGCGCTACTTCACTAAGCGTCAATATGCTCATCTTTTATGTCGCCGAGTATTTGAACCCAGCCTTGCACGTCATTTTCATGCACGGCCGTCTTGCGTCCCTACTTTCGGCCTTTGAATGCGACATTTACTGAGTGATCTTGGTTTGCCTCTTCCTGATGTTGCACAGAGCGTCGTGGTTTCTCTTGCCCCTTTCAGAGCAGTTTCAGCCATCGGTATGTTTCGACCTGAGCCGGTTTGCCAAATGTAGCACCCTTCACACTCAATATGTGCAGTACTACCTTGCACATCGAGCGTCGTATTTTCAACATGTGCCCATCTGCACTGATGAGTCCAAATGTGACGGGCAAGTTTGGTCTGCTGTGGTGTGCTGTAATGTTTTTACTGACCGTCTTCCTGCACAGGCTTCGATTTACACTGCCGAGCTGCATTCCATCTCCTTGACGCTGGAACATATTCGACGTTGCTCTCTGCTCAGGACCTGTGTTTACTCCGACTCACTCAGTGTTTTGGAGGCTCTTGCTACTCTGCAGCATCCAACTCATCCTGTGTTGTGCCACATCCTTTTCACTTTACGTGATTTGCGGACTCGTTGGTCTGATGTCCGTTTTTGCTGGATTCGTTGGAATTCGTGGGAACAAAGCTGTAGACTGTGCCGCGAAGTCTACTGTGGGTCGTCTGCGAATTCCCCTCCCATTCACCGACTGGAATCCCGTTGTTCGAGTCCGTCTCTATGCTCGCTGGCAAGATTTCTGGGACACACAGACTGCGAACAAGCTGCATGCCGTACAGCCTGTCCTAGCGGACTGGCCGTGCACTTCTCACCTTTCTCGACGGGAGGACGTGTTATTGACTTGGCTTCGCATTGGACACACTCGTCTCACGCATGGTTTTCTTTTGCGTGGGGCAGACACGCCTACATGTTCTACTTGCCATTCAGTTCTCACTGTTCATCATATTCTCATTGACTGTCCTGTTTTTAACTCGCTTCGTTTTAAGGTTTTTAAATCTCCTATTTTACACCTTCCTACCCTTTTAGCATCTACATCTCATTTTACCGTTTTGGCGCAATTTTTGCTCTCTTGTCAGTTATATCACGAATTGTAGTTTCTTTTTCTTGACTTTTCATTTTATGTGATGAGCTGGTTTCATCGACGTGTTTTTTATCAGCTGTAAATTTTACTTCTGTACCTTCGTTGGGTACAGGTTTGTCATTCGTTTTGTTTGTTTTCTCTTGTTTTGTGTTGCTATCTTGTGTTTGGCGCAGAATGGCCTTCCAGGTTTTGTGCCATTAAACTTCCATCAACCAACCTACCAGCTCGTGTCGGAATTCGATTGTGATTGGATCGTAGCCTACCTAGACTGCAGTTTATAGTTCTGCGATATTCCTGCTCGCGTTGATCGATGTCTTATGTCTGTAAGAAAAATATGGAATCGGTGGTTCCAGGATTTCGGCGGCCCCCGGTAACTAACGCCCGAGAGGATAAATTATCCACATGGCCTTGCGGGATTGTACAGCCACGTCACATACCCCAAGTTAGAAACATGTCATTCGCGGGTGGAGAAGTGTCTCAGCACGGACAACGCGACGTCTGCAGCATCATGGATTGTCAGCACGGGATTGCTGCAGCAGAGACAGGCACGTCTATAGTAGTACATTCAATGACGAACGTGGACTCAGGAGTGGCGTCATATCTTCTCAGACGAATTCTGTTTCTACGTACAACATGATGGCTGTATGAATGTGTGGAGGCACTGAGGGGAACGAGTATTTCCAGTTAGAATTCGTCATCTTCATATCGGCCCAGCATATGGAGTGATGGCATGGGGGGTGCCTTTGGGTACACATCCCGGTCATCTCTTGTTCGCATAGCTGGTAATTTGGACACCCACCGTTACGTTTTTAACGTGTTAGGGCCTGTGCCTCTACTTTCAACGCCTCCGTCACGCTGCCTTCAACAGGACAATGTATGTTGCCCATGCTGTCCAGCCACTGTAGTGTCGCAATGGCACAGGTAACGGGCTACTGTGCTGAGGAGGCAGGATTTGAGCCTTGATCGACATTGTTGTAGTGCGTTTGTCCTCACCTTGTTCATGCTCATCTCGGGTCTGGCACAGCATGATCGTAATCGGTCCTTGAGCCATTAAAAAAAACAATCATCAGCATCAATGCCTATGTTGTTCTGATCATACGATACATAAGGTGTTCGACTATTGCCCTGGCCAGCAAGTTTTCCATATGTCAAAAACTGAATGCCTGGTCAGTGGGTGCCTAGAAACTATCAGGCCTCCATTCGCCAGCCAGTACGATTGGTGAATTCTGGTATAGAAATGAATCCGCATGGAATGTTTGATTTGTACACACATTTATGTGCTTTCACCATTCACACTCTGTTCGACTCTACACACAGCCGGATTAGAACTGTTAATGCTGCCAGAGGCCTCTGCTCTGGGTTCTGATTTCTGCATGCTCAGTACCTCAAAATTACCTGTGTTAATTTATTCACATCTTCCTCCCATCATGCTATATGTGTACAATGAATATGATTGTGTTCTTTCCTTCCTGGTGTAGCATTTTTGATGGCCAGCAGTGTAGTCTGATGGTCATTCTACTTTTCTTTATTGCCAGTTTTAGTTGTTCGCTTGTCATTTATTTTACTTACACCCGTATTACTTTCTCGTTGTGTGTTGAGTAGTTTCTTAAGTTTTACTCTTTCAGAACTTTTTCCGCGGTGCCCCGTTACGGATCGTATTTTTGGTTCACTTCTCACGTGCTTTCAAGCGTCTTCCCCATCCTGTATCGACAAAGCACTTTGGTGTCGTCAATGAAGTTTTGTTTTATCGATGCTCATTCACAGACACCAGTTTAGCTCAGCTACTCCTTTATGAGAGCTGTATTGTGCGCGTTTTTTCCGTCCGTCTTAGTATCTTTTCTTTGTCATAACCTCTCAGTTTTCGTGTTGAATCATGTTTTTTTTTTTATTCAACAGAAGGAATACACATATACTTTACAATGTTACAATATGTATACTCATACTGTTATTTTCTTGAAAAGGATAGAAAGCAGTAGCTAAAGCCAGTGCGAGGCT
>JJRW01S0004421.1:57427-67483 GCA_001188405.1 Loxosceles reclusa | reverse complement strand
TATTATTGAACTTACTGTGTTAGTGTATATTACGCTTTAGTTGAAGCTCACATATTTTAGTAATTATGTGCATAAAACGTTTTTACCGCGTAAAGAGCTTCTAGGGTTCCAATTTGAATTTCTAAGGGTCTGCGGCTTTTTCCTGCAGAGCTTGTTCGTCCTCATGCTCTGTTAGCCGATTCTAACGAGAAGACTCTTGTAACTGTTTGTTGTTGGTTCTGTTGGCAATACCCGCCATGGCGTGACGATGACTAGGCTTGCGTTCTCTTTACAGATGAGTCCAGATTCAGCTTACAGAGTGGCAGACATCGTTAAATCATCCAGAAGGAACTGATAACACAGTATCATCCATCAAATCGCATGCCACGAAACTCCTTTGTAGGTGGTAGCGTATATGTATGGGGAGGTATCATGATTAAATGGTCGTACAAATTTGTACTTGTTTCACGGTGAATCTCTTACTGGTATACGCTATCGCGATGAGATCCTGCAGTCCTACGCAACGCAATTTTCGAGGAGCTGTTATTACACACTGCACGCTCATGGACGATAATGTCCTGCCTCACGAGCGACCTTTGTAGACGACTACCTTGCAATAGGAGATATTCGTTGAATGGACCGGCCTACCAAAGCTCCTGACATAAACCTTATAAAGAACGACTGGCATCTCTTCAGAAGACGAACTGCTGCTGGTCCATCCACAACTTTGCAGGAGTTACGGATAATACTCATTGCCGAATGAAATTTCTTGCCGCAATCCGTCATCGATGGTATGCTTAGATACGTCTATTACAACGTACAACGTTACAACGTACGTACAACGCCATATTATGACGTTTACGCAGATTATCGGGAACTCGGCGATAAAGTGGACGTTTATGCAATATAATGCCAAAAGAGGCAGACGGACGAAACGCACACGCGCACGCACCACGCACACTCAATTATGTATACAGGGATTTGAAGGTACGAAGCCGAAAGCTTGAGGTAAGGAAGGTGGATTTTCACATGCCTTTATGAACACTTTCGACTAATGTTTCGCCTTTTAATTAACCAGTCTTATGTTCCAACGAAGGGTGTAAATTGTTTATGCTTTCGTAAAACTTCCTCGCCAGTTACGGATTAAATGAGTTATTTTGCTGTCTTTGAAGTGCGCTTCGTTCTCGAAAAGCTTTTTCGGCATTTGCGAAGTCTATTCAATCAGGTTCGACATTTTTCGTAAACGCTGTCAAAAGAATTAACCCTGGTAACTTCTCCGCGAAAGGCGTGCCGTCGGAAAGAATTAGCCAGAAATAGCTCAGGATTATGAATGAATTTGATGTATGGCAAAAATAGATTGTATTACAAGTACTCTTTTCTACCGTATTTAGAAACTAAATAGTTTCGTGCGTGCGTTCATGCAACGATGCGTTCAGAGGTTCAGACTAGGGGAGATGTCATCATGCAAACTATTCATTCAAAAGAAATAATGAGCTACATTTAGAAAACGTATTGCCATTTTGCATGCGCGCGTACAAGACGTTTTTGTCGAAACAGAACTGAATTTCTTTATATATTTGTCTTGTTTTTGCTCAGCCCGAAACACAATTTATCAACGTGAGCTTTTTGACTAAGTAATTATTGTGATTGTGTATAAAGTTTCGGCCGATACAAATATACTTGGGCAGTTGGGGTATTAGTGTTTGTTAGTAGTAGTTGGTGTATATGCGTAAGCAATTTGTTTTTGCTATCAGTATAACTAATAACTTTATAATTTTTTCCAGACTCTGTGTATGTATATATCTGAGAGTCTGACATTTGCATGACGAACAGTCTATCTTTATTGTTGACATTTAACCTTTCCACTGTCTGAGTAATGCTTCTAGAGTAAGTTTGCTTTTTTAAACTCATTTTGTCCGTATACTATTGTCCGTGTATACACTGTAACAACACACCCTCCACATGTAATTTCGACCAGAGGTTAGGATCAATGTGCAGATAGAAGACAGACTTCCACTTGTCGGCAGCCCATGTTTTATGACTGCAGCAATTTTCTATTGTCCTCTCCAACTGGTACTTCTATTGGTTACCAGTGGTTTGGGGACTGCAACACACCCAAAAGTTTCTGCTTGTGGAGTTCCTTCCTCATGGCGTTTATATACACACAACGTTGGGAATACTTATCGTCAGCGGTAATTTTAGACGTTATTTTCTACTTATTTTTCGTCACAATTCCCCGCATTGTCTTTCTTTCTGCACCGCTTAGCTAACATTTCCATCTGCGTCGGTTTTTATCGGGTTGTGTTTTTCCGGAAGCACAATATGCTATCATAATCGTCAAAACAGTTCCTCGCGATACACCAAATACATTTAATACTTGGGATACTACTAAGCGCTGTAATGAAAAGTTGCTAATGCCAAGATTCGAACCCGGAATGTTCAGCTCCGGAACGCTGCTTTCCCATTTAAGCTACGCCGACGAGTATCTGGGTAGCTTATATTGAAGTCCTTTGTGGGTGGACATTACGTCCTCCCCCACTATAAAGAGAGGTCAGGGTAACGACCTGACCTGGAGTTGTGGACCTAACGGTTGAGTGCTTGGCCACTGGTGTGAGTCCCTGCTATTGCGCCACTTTGTAAAGAAAAACTGTCGACGCCGGGATTCGAACCCGGAACGGTCAGCTCCGGAGCGACTGTTTTCCCATTCAATCCATTCATCCCATCCACAGATGGCAGAACGATGCAATTTAATTGGTGTTGATGCTTGAACGCTTGAACAACAGAAATCGATTTTTTTTTTTGCTTATGCTACGTGTGAATGTTGGCCTCCGTGTGGTAGGCGCTGTTATTCTACGATGGGCTGGCCTTTCTGGGCAAGGTTTATTGACGGGAGAATAGCCCTACTAATTGAGGACGCAGAACACCCTCATTGAAAGTGGCTTCAAAAACGAAGACAACATTCACTCCTTAACCAGATTCGAACTTGAGCTCCCTCTTGTGGTTTCTAGTCCGATGACAAAGCCTGTGCCAAAAGAGCGAAAACAGGAATCGATAACCTTTCCCCCCAAAAATAATCGATACATAACTCCATTCTCTTTGTCTTTTTAATTTACAAAAGTCTTTACATCAGCTTTCGAATATTTAGTTTAAAAAAGTTTAATTCTATGTACCTTTAAATCACCACATATATTGATCCAGCTGTTGTAAAGAAAATCTTTACTTCATTGTCGACGCCGGGAATCGAACCCGGAACGTTCTACTCCGGAAAGCCGCTTTAACCAGTTAAGCTACGCCGACAGAGGATTTCTGTGCTTATTTTGTAGTCATTCGTGGGTGGGCATTACACTGTATCACAAGTTTTGTTAGTTATTTAATTTGTGCAAAATTCTCACATAACGAATTAGAATTAGGGAGACTTCGTTCTGCTTAGCCTGCTTCGAGCCCTGCTTGGGATTCGTAAATATAATGGTTGTGGTCCTGGTCTATAAGGTTGAAGGAAAGTAACTGTGCGTGCCTGTAGGATAGCGTATATTTCTACTTGTATAGAGGAAGTACAGGAGCTCAAGTGAAATTTAGAAAGGTTTTGAAGGAATTATGAAAGATACACCTCCTTGTTCCTTGAGTGGATAGACAAAACCATGAATAAAAAAAATTAAGTGAAAAATCACCTACAGATTCCATGACAGGTGCAATGAAATGGGAATAGTTTGGCAGATGTGAAAGAACATTTCAGAAAACTCAAAGAACTGGATGAATAGCACCCTCATCATTATTTCGCAAGGCGTAAAGATGCAGAAGACCAGCTAAACATGTCAGAGACGGGCGCAAATAAATATGATAGGGAACAAGAAAATGAATCGCAGAACGAGTCAAGATCAATTTCCGGAATTTTCTGGCAAACGGAGCATGACGCGAATGCCTTTGAAATCGATATTAAACGAAGTGTGGCGGTGCAACGGCCGCCTCTTTTACCGCCCACTCTCCACCTGATAAAACGCCAAATCAGACGAAACAGTTCGAGAACTTCCGCCAACGTATTTTCAAATTGGTTTTCCCTTCGAAGTCGCCTGCAAATTGGGAAATTCGTTTGCCAAACACTTATAAGGCTTCTATGTCAAGGCTTTCTTCGCGTTCTGAGATTGAATCACGTGATGGGATAATAGAATCGTATGGCATCCGATTAGGAATTGATATAGGTCGCTGGAGAAGGGGAAAACAGGATTTGTTTTCCTTATTTTTCAAATTTTTGAGATGTTACCCAATATGATATCTGATTATGAGAGGGTGGATGAAACGTTTCTTTGATAATAAAACAGAGACAGAAGTAACAGTTTTATATGAGCATTTTATTTTGCACATGTGATGAACTGTTAGTTTACTTTATTTTAGTAAATGAAACTTCTACAAAGAGGAAACTAGATTTTACTTCAGAAACGCGCTTTTCGTCTGGTAGCGAAATTTTAACTTTTGCGGTGTGCACCGTAAAAAACGTTTCTTGAAAATACCAAAAAATACACTGAAAAAAATAAAAAAATTGCAGAAAAGTTGGCCGGATACCTTCCTTGTCATTTCATAATATGTTAAGTTCTAATGAAAACTCATTTTGAAGGAACTTCAATTTTTTTTTCGTGAATTCAAGGAAATACATTGATTTTGGATTTCCATGTGTGTGTGTGAGTTTACGGTATTTTTTTTTTTCAATTCACAGAAAGTCAAAGTCCGTAATTTCTAATGCCATATTTAGAGCTTTTTCGTTTTGAGATATTCATTCAGACCTACACATTATTAAAAACGTTTTGGTGATAGTGAAGTGAATGTGTACCCAAGTTACTTTGGAGGGGGGGGGGAGGTGTCGATCCAGCTAACGAGATAGAAGCCTGTGAGTAAACAAAGGTTCCTTATATATGCATATTCAGTGCTTTATTCTGCTACACACACACACACATACGTATATGCACTGAAGTGCCAGAAGTCATGGGATACTCCCTAATATCGTGTCGGATCGCTTTTAGACCGGCGAAGTGCAGCAGCTCGACATGGAATTGAACAATTAGTCATCGGAAGTCCCCGGACGAAATATTTAGCCATGATGTCTGTATAGCCGTCCGTAATTGTGGAAGTGTTGCAGGGAAGCATATTTCGCATGAACGGACCTTTCGATCATATCCTAAATATGTTCGATGAAGTTCATGACTGGCGATTTAGATGGCCATATCGTTTGCTAGAATTCTCCAAGGTTCGTCAAACCAATCGCGAGCGATTTTGGCCCGGTGACATAGAGTATTGTCAACCTGGAAACCCCCCATCGTTATTTCGGCACATGAAGTCCATGAATGGTTACAGATGGTCTCCAAGCAGCTGAACATAATGAGTTTCAGTCAATGTATGGTTCAGTCTGACCAGAGGGTCCAGTCCATACCATGAAAAACGCCCCACACCATTATGGAACCTCTACCAACTTGCACAGTACCTCCTTGACAACTTGCGTCCATTGCCTCATGAGGTCTGCACCACTTCCGAATCCTACCATCAGTTCGTATAAACTGGAACCGTCACTTGTCTGACCAAGCTTCGCTTTTTCAGTCATCTACCGTTCAACTTGTATGTTCACGAGCCCAAGATAGGCTCAGCTGCCGACGGCGGGTTGTCAATAAAGGCACTCGAATCGATCTTTTGCTGCCATATCCGATCAACACCATATGATGTCGCTGCATTAACCTCATGGATTAGTGCCTGGTACGTGACTCATTGATTATTGTTGTTATTTGAAGCAGTGCCGCTTGACTGTTAGCACGGACTACTCTATTCGGAAGTCGCTGGTTGTAGCCATTAAGTACACGCGATCGGCCACTGCTTTGCCCTTGGTGGGAAGTAATGTGCGAAATTAAGTACTCTGGGCACACTCTTGACACCGTGGATCGAGGAATGTTGAATTCCTGAACATTGTCAGAAATGGAATATCCCATGAGTCTAGCTCCAAGTACCATTCCGCGTTATGTCGGCCAATTTTCGTTGTGTAGCCCACATCAGACAACTTTTCACAAGAATCGCTACCGTGCAACTGAAAGAACTGGCAGCGTACTGCCCATTTATGCGTATTTTACGTGATGCTACCGCCTCCTGGATATTTGCATATTGCTATTCCTTGACTTTTGGCACTTCAGTGTATATATATATTTGGTGTTACTTCAAATTCTGCACATCACCTCCATGCCAGAATTTCATGGGCTCGCCCGTGAATAGAAATGTTTAAAGTTAAAAAGATAGTGCAGGGATAAATTAAATATATTATCATAAAGCAGGGCCTGCTAAAATACAATATAATGTATTGTATAAAATTATTCGGTATTTGATGGTTATTATTGATCATTACTGCATACAGTACCATGTCATGGGCTTATTCAAGTAATCTGGTAGAGGGGGGCGATATGGAATTTCAAGCAGCACCAAATATATAGCGGACTAAAGTACTAAATATGCACACGTACCGAACATTTTTATTCATAGGTTTTTCGTCGTTACCTTGCTTGACAATTTGCCATCTCCGCGCCTCTTACAAATTAATTTGGGTAAGGAATAGTGATAATAATTAGAGGTAATAGAATAATTAGAGGTAATAGAATACAGAATAGAGATACAATATAATAGAAATAATAGGACACAGAATAGAAATAATAGAATAGAGAACAGAGTTTATTTATTTCCAGGCAAAAAACGGAAAACAAATATCATATACACAATTACTATTGGGAAAATAAATCGTAATAATCATAATACTATAGAAATTATGTTGACTACATCAAACTCGGGGGAGAGCCGGGAAAGGCTTCCAAGGAAGCCCGACAAGCCCGAGCCACTCATCACAGGGCTTTGAAGCAAACTAATCACAAAAAACGTTCGCCGCGCAGTGCTGTTGGTCTTGGAGATGACAGCACAGGCTTGTGGACGGCAGAACGTCCATGAAAATCCAGCAAATGGGCTTCCTTACGAAGAGTATACATAGAAACAACATTTCAGGATGACTGTTGAAATTCCTCGCGGATGTAGGCCATCGACTGGTGTGTTTTTCCAAATTTCATTGGACAGCACCCGTCGGTCTTTAACTTCGAGTTTCGTCGGGGCACATCACCGCTCATCTTCCACTTGCAAATCACATAGGCCACTGTAGACTTCGGCCACTTCAGGTCGCTGGATATGTCACGTATGGATCGACCATTTCTGTGATACCCGACGATTACGCCTTTCTCAAAATCAGAGAGCTTCGAACTGCGTGGCATCTTGCGTGTGACTGAAGGCGCTGTTGTTTTCCACAGGCTATTTAACAGCGTCGGGCATGACATGTATCCGGATCGCACCTATCGTCGTTTACAGGGGGTTTTTAATTACTTGTTGGTAGGTAGACTATTAAGTAATTTAGTCAAACACTAATTCAAGAAAAGAAAGTCACTCCAGCAATGTATAGGAATGGTATAGTTCCTTAAAGGTAGTTACGTAATTCTCAAAACGTGATCGAAGAAGATGTCGTTAATAGTGACGTTCAGAAGGTATACCTAATGTCCACTGTCTACCGTTACGTAAACGATGTGAGCACTAATTGACAATGAGAAAATTGTCGCAATTATCACTTCGGTTATCACGATTTCTCACGACCACGAAAACTTCAAGGTAATCTATAACTTGCAAAATAAACTGAGCCAACTCGGTGGCGACACGTCTTTGCTCGACCGCAGAAATAAACAAGGTTTTTTCCTTTATCTGGCGACGAGACACGCAGTTTCTTCAAAAGTTTAAAGAGTACGAGGATGGCACTTCGATTTTGCTAACAGGTGAATGATCCGGCAGCAATGTCTTTAAGGGGCTCTAACGCTCAAGAAGCAGAAGAATATAAAAAAAAAATTTGGCATGAATTTTTTGACACTGCAACGCTGAAGTCATACAAATGCTATTGCATAACAGGAACTTTGGCATTATTAGACAAAGAAATGACCTGAATTTCAATACCCTAATGTCACACACTGGACAGAGTAACACCTTAGATGTCTCAGCTGTCGGCCGTTGATTTTGGTTCAATGAGTTTACTATTAATACAACAGTCAATCAGGTAAGACAATTTAAAAGGAATCTCTTACAGTGCATCGAGCGAAAAGAAAGAAGTTCAAATAAGTAACGAGACATCATAAAGTGCAGTAACCACGCACTTTATGACAGTCCAACACAGAAGTTATTTCAGGACGAAAAAGTTGCTTTTTTGGAGCTGGCGGTGGGTATTCCTTACAGGCTGAGTTCATGAATTTCAAAATTTATATATAGTACGGCTACTAGTTTTGGAGAGGTCCAAACAACTTCGTTTTCTTGTAAGTAAGCTGGAGGGTGATTGTGACAGCGATGGTATCAAGGAATCTTTATCAGGCGGGTTCACTTCCCAGAAAATGATGGCGTTAAATTGCCTAAGTCAGAAACACAAAAAGTGGGTGATTCATTGAAACTGGACGCCATGATCGCCAAGTAGCGTTCCAAGCGCCAAGTAAGCATGTGGTTATCTCTCTTATTCTTTGTTTTTTTTTCCTACTGTCTGTAGTGAAGTACACTCGCTTTTTCTTGCGCGTGGAAGCAGAGAAAACGCCAACTGTCGTCTGTGAAAACAGCCAAACGGGATATAAATTTTGGGAACCAACGACTATGAGTTGAATGCAAACAGGACTGTGGGAACAGTGCGAAGATTTGCGTAATGGTTTCCTGCGACATCATGGAACCTAGCCTTACTGTGTGTACCCCAATTTGTGAAGTATCGTCTACAGACACATCCCTGCTCGTACGTTCCATGATGGAGGAGGTTTCTGTCAACAGGGCAGTGCGCCATGTCGCATAGCACTAAGTCTCAGGGAATGGCTCATGCATAGGATATGAGCAAGTGCTGCAGCCATTACTATGACCTCTTAATTTTCTTGAAATGACTGCTGAGACGTGAAATGAAATGAATTATCTTACTGTGTAAGGTTCTTGAATCTTACTTTGAAGCTTACTATCTAGTCTGAAGCAATGTATCACGGTACAAATCAAGCTTCTACGAAAACTGGACGCGTAAAACTGGACGCAGAAAAATTGGACGCGGAAAACTGCCGCAGGAAAATTAGACGCACATGCGAAAACTGGATGCCTAAAAATTAGAAAGGCACAGTAGTTACTAAGGGATGTAGATTTTACTACTTATTCATAAAACTCTCTCCATATTATTGCAATATTTCTTTTAGCAGCAAAATATTGATGACTGCAGAAACTAGAGGGGTTATACTGGATTTTAGGTTGGGGAGCAAGCACAGCTGAAATCATAAATTTCTTTTCACTCTATGTTGTAATTGATATATCTTTACGGTTTTCCTATATATTGTAATGCCCACCCGCAAAAGACTTCAAATATAAGCTTCTCAGACAGCGTCGGCGTAGCTTAACCGGTAAAACGGCTCCTCTGGAGGTGAACGTTCCGCGTTCAATTCCCGGCGTCGACATAAAGTAAAATATTTTCTTTACAATTTATTGAGGGGTAACTGAGGGAAGTCAAGTTATGGTATGAGATATTTCTGGGCCTTTTACTGAGGGTATGGAAATATGAGATTATTTACTACTACAATATTATCCCGCGTATTATTTCCTTATCCCCAAATTCCGTGCGAGTTCAATTTTCGTGCGTTCCGTTTTCGAACACGTCCAAGTTTTACGCGTCCCGTTTTCGCACGCGTCCAATTTTTTCGCGTCCTATTTTCCTGTGTCCAATTTTCCAAAGCCAAATTTTCTACACGTTCATTTTCAACGTCTAGTTTCCGTGCCACGACAAAGTATATGGTTGTCGGCATTTTGTTATTGAGAAAAAGAATAATTACGTTGAATGGTTGCTTTGGAACGATGTGCGGCTTGAAGTTACCACCTAGAGAGAGTTTGCACTGTTCCGCCAGAGGAAATCTCTCTCCTGGAAGACGGTCATCTTCTTCGTGATTCATGATTGGTGAGGGCGGAGAGTTGTCGTCTTCTAAACATGAACCAAAACCTTTTCTGTGAGGGGAGAGAAAATAAAACAAAGGT
>JJRW01S0004411.1:62834-75497 GCA_001188405.1 Loxosceles reclusa | reverse complement strand
GCTTTACCAGTCTCAGAGATACTTAAGTTTTTTTACAGTTCAAGTTCTGTTTACCTAAACTGAAAATTACAACGGATACAGATTGTCAATAACAAGCAAATAAATAAAACATTACACACACATATGTAAAAAATAGAAACGACTAAAATTACGCATAACACACAATAAAATAAGGGGAGAACTATTCAACTTTCCTACGGTGCTGATAGTTACAATCATGCCCCACCCCCCTAATAATAGACAGCAAATGCCAAGAACAATAAATGAACTAATTTAACCCGCTCCCAACCACCGGAGGATGTCACAAAACAAAATCGGACAAAGTCACTTGCGGTACTCACCAAAATGGGTACTCACCAAAACACCCTTGAGGAGTCTTAAAAGAGAACTTCAGGCTTCTAACTTTGCAAAAATCTCTGGATAAGCTGGCCAAAATCAGGCTAATAGGTCTGATGAATTCGCTCACAATCGAATGAAAACAATCACCTGCACTTTCCGGCAAACTCTTTCTCCAGTCTTTCGACTGCCAACAACAACAACCTTTCCCCAAAATGTGTTTGATTTTTTAACCCCGAGTGGGCTTGTTTTCCATGCAAGCAGGAGAGTGGCGCCCCTAGGCCCTAAGCTGAGCGTCATATTCTTCCTTTTCCTTGCGACTCCCCTTTCCTATATTCTTTTCTCTTCCCTCTTTCCTTTCCTCTATCTTTTTTTTTAATCTTCTTTTTGATTATTTTTTTTCGTTTTGTGCTACCCCAAGACTTAGCGTTCCACGTTGCTATAGTCTGCATGATGCAGGGGGTCATGGCTCCACCTTAGCGTGGCCGCATGTTTGCCGCGTGCGCGGACCCGTGTCGCTGGAAAGGGGAACCTGGCAGTTGAGGGACGAGGTACAGTCCCCTGCTTCATGCTAGACGGGAGATTCAGTCGTTTCCCGGACAAACGGCTGGACGGCGGGTTTCTTGGCGTCCCCCAGCTAGGGCTAACGGATCGGTCACATCGGCGGGATTAGTCTTCCCGTTTGGCTCGGCTGTAAGGGTATAGCACTTGACTAGCTCTGACGTCGATCTACCTCCCCTTGTTGGGCTTCGTAGTGGGTGGGGCCGTCGAGTGCTGAATTTTCTTTATCCCCATAGGTACCATTTCAAATACATCTCTGAGCGGGCCCTCAAAGAGAGGCCGAACCGAGTGCTCTGCTAGTTTGCCGTCTGAAGTTATGCTTCTTCTTGTCCTCCCTTTGTCATTATGCATTCAACAGACTCTGCATTTCTTAAGCTCTCACCGTTTGTGATTTTGAAGGGGCTGTATGCCATTATATCGCTGGCACCCCGAAGTCTGTTAAGAGATTACGGTCGGGAGACTTCCTTGTTGAGACGGCTTCTTCCCAGCAGTCTACTACGCTCTTGACATGTAAGTCTTTTGCAAACCTGCCCGTCATTTACTCCACACGGTACTCTGAACACCTCCCGCGGCGTAATTTCGAAGCCTGATCTTCTCCTCGTGTCTGTCGAGGAATTTCTTTCACATCTTTCCACACAAGGAGTAACAGCGGTACGCCTGTGCGTAGAGACGGTCAGACTGTCAACACAAAGAAATATCGTGTTGACATTCAACACTCCTAAACTTCCATCTGAGATATAAAAGTTGGTTACCCAGTCTGTCCCATTCGACCGTTCGTTCCGAATCTACTTCGATGCTTTCAGTATCAGCGATTTCACCATGATTAAACCTCATATCGGGGTAGTGCGACGTGCCCTCGTTGCGGACTTGCTTCTCACGCTCCCACCTGCTGTGATAACTGCCGGGGCGATCATGCTGCATACTCGCGGGCGTCTCCCAAATGACAAGAAGAAAACACCATACAGCAGGTAAAAGTGACACAGCGTTTTTCTTATGCTGAGGCAAAGAAACTCGTGCTGCCTCTTCCGTCTCGCGGTTCCTACGCGGCGATTACGCGTAGTTACAACCTTGCCGAGGTTCAAACTTCCGTCAGCTTTCCTCCTCTGTGTGACCTTTCGGATTTACTATCTCACGGCGCTCCTCTGAAGGCTTCTCCTGCGCCACCGCAGCCTTCCCACAAAGCTTTTATAACTCCGGCAACTGTCGTGCACCCCAAGTCTACTACCAAACACTCCACTTCAGCCACTTCGAAACCGAAATGTTCAAAGAAACTGACGAAAACACTAGACAAAGGAGCTTTAACACATGGCACTATACACCTCTCCAATTCTTTCAGTGAGCTCTCCACGTTCCAGGACGAGGACTTTATGGGTACTGTCCCTCCTTCTAATACACTGAAAACACCCCTCGTCCAAACTAGAAAGCAGTAACTCGAAGCCGCCTCCTATGTAGTTTTAAATGCCATCCACTATCCTATAAAAGAACTGTTGTAGTTTGCGTGCCAATATCGATGATGTGAAACGGTTGTTGCATGCTCATTCACTTGTGTACGTTGCCGTCCAAGAAACCTTTCTACGTCCGACAGCCCAAGTACAGATACGTGGCTATTGCCTATATCGCCAGGATGACGACACATCTGAAGCACGTGGAGACGTTGCTCTTTTCGTCTCCCATCACGTGTCTTCCATCGGTCTGTCGCTTCTAACGCAGTTGCAGGCTGTTGCAGTCCATTGTTGTCTGTTACACGCTCTCCGTTTGCTCTATATATCTGCCACCAAAAGACTGTGTGACTTTTTCTGATCTCACCAATCTGGCGACTCAGCTTCCGCAACCGTTTCTCCTGCTTGGAGATTTCAACGGACACAGCTCGCTTTGGGGTTGCTCGTCTATCAATAGCAGGGGTCGAGTTGTCGTGAACTTGCTCAAGGATTTCGACTTGTCCCTGCTGAATACTGGTGACATGACGTACTTTCATGCCCCGACGCGTTCGTCCACTGCTTTGGATCTGTCTGTTTGTTCTCCGTCACAGTACCCCAGTGATAGTGGTCTGTACTTTCAGACACTCTGAAAAGTGACAACTTTCCCATTTTGTTGACGTCTTCACCCACTCATGGTAGCGGGTTCACCAGTTTGCCAAAGTGGAAAGTGGATTGTGCAGACTGAGCTCGTTTTGCTTCCTTATCTGTGTTAACGGATGACATGCTTCAGACTCCCTTCATAGACCAAGAAGTGCACCTGGTAACTTCCTGTATTCTTCAAGCAGCTGTGTCATCTTTACCACGTACATCTACTTTCCGTCACTCTCCTAAACCCAGGTGGAACTACGACTGTTCTGCAACTCGGAAAACGCAGAAGAAAGAACAGGACATTTTCCGCAGACATCCGGCTCCGGGTAATATGGCGCGTTTCCAGCAGTCTCGGGCCTATGCCCGTAAGGTCCGCCGTTGCAGCCAGAGTCGTTGCGGAACTTTGGGTCCAGCATCACGTCTTCCACTAGTTCGACCGTTGTTTGGAACAAGATTCGTCGCATCTGTGGCCGTTACACGTCCCACCCTATATCCTGCTTGTGCACGGATAGTGGTACCGTGTCTACCGTTCCCACTATTACAAATGTCTTGGGTGAATCTTTTTCCCAGGTTTCATGTAGCTCCAACTATAGTGCATTGTTCCAGGCCATGAAATCTTCCGCTGAAAGTACAGAAATTTCCTTCCGGCCCTTTACACAAAATACATGGCTACAATTCTCCGTTTACGTATCTCGAGCTGCAGGCAGCTCTGTCTCGTTCTCGAAATATTGCTCCTGGACCCGACAATGTGCACTCCGCCATGTTGCGACATTTGTCTCCTGATTCTCTCCGTGTGCTTCTGAGGTTGTTCAACCGCATTTGGTTATAGCAGGAGTTTCCATCCGCATGGCGACATGCTATTGTGCTGCCCTTTCCGAAACCTGGGAAGGATCCCACTTCATCTTCGAATTACAGACCTATTGCGCTGACCGGCTGCATATGTAAGTTACTGGAACGAATAATCTATGCACGTTTGGTGCATTTCCTCGAATCCCGTGCCGTCTTGTTCCCGTTCCAGAGCGGTTTCAGGCGCCTTCGTTCAACTGTTCCCCCTGGAGACGTCTATCCGGGACGCGTTCGTTCGTCGCGCACATCTGATGTCAAACTTCTTTGACCTGGAGAAAGCCTACGATCGCACCTGGCGATATGGTATTTCCTGTGACCTCCATGCTAAGGGACTCCGGGAAAACCTGCCGATGTTCATCCAGAATTTCTTGGCAGATCGCACTTTCCAGGCACGGGTTGGCACGACTCTCCAGTCACTTTCCTCAGGAAGAAGGCCTTCCCCAGGGCGCTATTTTAAGCGTCACATTATTCATCATAAAACTTAATGGCATTCTGTTCACGCTTCTTCCAGAAATCTAGTGCTACTTGTACGCTGATGACCTGCAAATTCCTTACAGCTCATTGAACATGCAGCTTCTCGAGCGTCGCTTACAGCTCAGCTTGAACCGGCTGCTTCATTGGACGGATGACAACGGGTTTCGATTTTTCCCGGAGAAGACCGTCTTCATGCATTTCTGTCGCAGGCGTGACTTGCATGAGGATCCGTATCGATTCCGGTCGTTCGGGAAATCCGATTCCTTGGTGTCATATTCGACCGATCTCTCACTTTCGTATCACACATTCGTCACCTTAACGTGAATTGTACCAAGGCTCTCAACATCCTTCGGTCTTGTCATCTACCTCCTGGGGTGCAGACCGTGTCTCCCTGTTGCGCCTGTATCAGTCGCTCATCTGCTCCAAGATGGACTATGCTTGTGCTGTCTATGGTTCTGCCCGACCGTCTCGATTAAAGGTGCTTGGTCGGGTGGCTCACCAGGCAATACGTCTGTGCACTGGTGCTCTCCGGACATCTCCTGTACAGAGATTGTACGTCGCGGCACATGAATCATCGCTCGAACTCCGTCGCCAGATGCTGAGCTTGCGCTATTTGACAACGTTGCAGTCCGAAAGTATACACATCCTTTATGGTGCCGAGTATTTGAACACTCCCTTGCACGTCATTTCATGAACGGCCGTCTTGCGTTCCTACTTTCGGATGCGTCATTTACTGAGTGAGCTTGATTTGCCTCTCCCTGACGTTGGACAGAGTTTTCTGATTTCTCTTGCCCCTTTGGAAGAAATTTCAGCCATCGGTATGTTTCGACCTGTGCCTGTTTGCCAAATGCATCATTCCTCACGCTCAGTATGTGCAGTCCTACCTTGCACTTCGAGCGACAAATTCCCAACATGTGCCCATCTTCACTGATGGTTCGAAATCTGACGGGCACGTTGGGTCTGCTATGGTGTGCTATAGTGTGCCCTTACTAACCGTCTTCCAGCGGAGGCTTTGATTTACACTGCCGAGCTTCATTCCATCTCCATGGCGTTGGAACACACTCGCCGCTACGCTCTGTTCAGGACTTGTATTTACTAGGACTCACTCAGTGCTTTGGAGGCTCTTGTTTCTCTGCAGAATCCCATCACCCTGTGTTGTCCCAAATCCTTGTCACTTTACGTGATTTGCGTACTCGTGGGCATGATGACCGTTTCTGCTGGATACCGGAACACGTCGGTATTCTTGGGAACGAGGCTGCAGACCGTGCCGCGAAATCTTCAGCGGGTCTTCTGCAAATGCCAGTTCCGTTGTCCTACTGGAAACCCGTTATTCGTGCCCGTATCGCTGGCAAGATTTCTGGGACACGCAGACCGCGAAAAAGCTGCATGTCATACAACCTGTAGTTGCGGACTGGCCATGCACTTCTCACCTTTTTTGACGGGAGGACGTGTTACTCACTCGGCTTCGCATTTGACACACGCGTCTCACTCATAGTTTTCTTTTGCGCGGAGAGGAACCACCTACATTTTCCATCTGCCATTCAGTCTTGCTCATTTAAACACATTTTCATTGACTGTCCTGTTTTTAAGTCGCTTCGTCTTCCGATTTTTTGCTCTCGTGTTTTACTCCTTTTGTGCTGTTTTAGCACCATCATTTGATTTTACCATTTTACGACATTTTTTACTTTCGTGTCATGTTTATTTTGAACTTTAACTTTTCGTTTTCATTGCTTTTTTCCGTAGTGTAATGTGCTAATTTCATCGCCCTGTTTTATAAGCTTTTTTTTTTTCCTACCGTCACTCTTCTGACACCTTATTCGTTTTCTGCTTGCTTTCAATCTTTAGTTTTGTCCTACTATTTATCTTATGTTTGGCACAGAATGGCCTTTCATGTTTGGTGCTATTTAAACCTCCAATAACTAACCAACCAACAAATCCCTATTACGACCTATCGGTCATAGAGATAACATCTACTCCGAACATAATAGCAATTAAAATAACTGGTACTAGAGGCGACATCTGCTTAGCGTCTATCTCTGTGGCTCACCAAGGACCACTAGATTCGTGTCTAGACGCATTTAAAGAGCTGCACACCGCAAACAAAAACTGCGATCACCTGGTTGACGGAGATTGAAACGCCAAGGGTTCCTTATGATGTCCAAAGCTAATTAGAACGAACAGGAGAGAACGGAACTTGTCATTAGACACAAATACTGAGTTGCTCATCTAATTTTCTCTTAAAACTCCCAATCGTCTTTCCCTGAATCACTTCTTTCGCTAGACTATTCCAATTGTTTACCACTCTATTAGGTAAACACTCATGCCTTAGTTGTAACCTAGTCTTTTTTCTATTCAGTTTCATCCCATTTCCTCTTGTGAACCCACTGCAGCTTTTCCTAAGGAAATCCTTACAAACTACATCAAATCCATTTAAAATTTTCTAAGTCTGAATTAAATCACCTCTAGCTCTCCTTTTCTGCAAGCTAAAGAGCTCGAGTTCCCTTAACCTGTCAACATATTCAGGATGCCATAACCCCTCGATGCGATGAACTTAGTAGCTCTCCTTTGAACTCTTTCCATATATTTAATGTCCTTAACAAGGTACGGGGACCAAAACTGCACGGCATATTCCAGATGTGGAGGCACTGGCGTTCTATACAACGGGAGAACAACTTCTCTCTTATGACGAGACAGATAGCTTTTTAAAAATTGTAACATGTTGTTAATTTTTTTAACCGTTACAATGCTCTGATTTCCAAATTGAAGGTTTTTAGTCACAACGCCCAAGTCTTTCATAAAGACCACCCCCGTTAGCTCTCTTCCTTCTGTATGTTAACTAAATTCCTTATTTTTACTTCCGAAATGCATCACCCTACCTTTCTCAACATTAAAGACCATAGCTCACTTTTCTGCCCATTCTGCTAGCTTATTTATATAGTTTTCGAGTTCCCGGGTTTCAGCTTCATTATTTACAATTCGTATGACTTCAGCGTCGTCTGCAAATTTGCTGACAAATTATTCGGCTCCCTCTTCTAAGTCATTCACATACACCAAGAAAAGGAAGGGTCCCGGAATAGATCCTTGAGGGACTCCACTCATAACGTTTTCACAGTCTGAGTAAATTCCATTTACTTCAACCCGCTGCTTTCGGTTCGTTAACCAATTGCTTAACCATCTCAGTAATTTATCACCCACACCAATTTTCATCATTTTTACTATTAATTTGCTGTGAGGTACCTTGTCAAACGCCTTACGAAAATCCAGATAAACTCATCTACACTGTTTTTGTTATCTAGTTCTTTTGTAACAAAGTCATAAAATTGTAAAAAGTTTGTAACACAAGTTATTTTATTCCTAAACCCGTTCTGAGAACTTTGGATACGAGACCTTGATTCTAAAAAGCCGTTAATTGTTTAATTATTGCCTCAGCAATCTTCCCTGTATTTAAAGTCAGACTTATTGGACGATAATTCGCTGCTATTTGTCTTTCACCATTTTTAAAAATAGATAGTACATTTGCCAATTTCCATTCCTCAGGAACTATACCTGTTTCAAACGAGTGGATAAACATGTTTCGTAATGCTTCTGCGAACAAATCAGCCGCTTCAAACAGCATTCTCGGGTAAATTTCATCAGGTACCGGCGCTTTTGTACTTTTAATTTTACACAGTTGTTTGTGAATCTCATCTTTGTCCAGAATTATATCATTCATCTGCCCAGACACTAAACCAGTTTCAATCTCAAGTCCACTGTGCCACTGTTTTGCATAAAAACCGATGCAAAATAACTTAAGAAACCTCGCCATACCAAAGTCATCGGCAATAAGATCTCCGTCTGGAGACAAGAGAGGTCCTATCTTTACAGTATTACCCCTGCGACTTTTCGCGTAGCTGAAAAACGCTTTTGGGTTAGAATTTATATTTTTCGCAATCGCTAACTTCTGTTCTTTTTTTGCATTTCGTACGTTATATTTAAACTGCTTTCTGGCCTGATTATAAGTATCCCTGTCCGACTGATTACCGGAATCTTTGAAGGTCTTAAAAGAGTTTTGCTTATTGAAGAATGAACACTTCAACTCCCCGTTAAACCACGAAGAACTAATTGTGCGAAAATTTTATTTCTTTCTGAGCGGAACGAAACGATAGGTAAGTTTTTTTTAAACTTCGAGTTAAACTAAAATCATGCCACTTCTCATTCGCATTGAGACCAGCCAAAGTAACTGCAAACTCTTTCGAAACACTTTCCCTAAACTTGTCAAAAATTTGACTTTTCTAAAATATGGGATCTTCCCTTCCGTTAGAGGAGTAAAACATTTAATATAAAGGTTGAATTTGATAGTATAGTGGTCACTGTTCCGCAGTGGTTCACCCATGGAATGGTCTAAAACGCAACTTTCTTTGGTGGAAAGCGCTAAATCCAAAATAGACTTTTCCCTGGTACTATAGGTAACATGTTGGTAAAGAAAACAATCTTGTACCAATTCGTATAGTATCCTTCCTTTACCAAACGTTTCACATACTTCTCTCAGTCAATATTCATATAGTTAAAGTCACCAACAAGAATAACATTCTTTCCCTAGGCAGCGCGAGTGATTTCTTCAAAAAGTAGCTAGTCATATTCCTCACTACTAGACGGCGGCCTGTAACACGTTCTAAGCAATACCTGCAGGCATTCACTGTTTCAGTCCCAATTCACACATTCTTCACTTCTCTATCAGAATTAGCACCGATGAAATGGAGTCTATGAGACCGTAATTGTCATACTGGACGCCCTTTACCCGAAAGATGACAGAGAGAACGACACCACCGACTCAAAGGGAGATACGCCTGGAAGTGAAGCACGCACCGGACACAGGTCCGGACGCTGTGTTCGCAACGCAGAAAATCGATAGAATCGTAAGGTGGCCACCGAAAGGGAAAGCTCTGTGTCTAGACAGACTCAACGAACAAATTGTGCAAAATCTCCTTGTGTTAGAACCGAACCTGCTTCCTGTAGTGTTCAACGCATGTCTCAGGACATGGGTGTTTCCAGGTGACTGGAAATGCGGAAGGCTAGTACTACTAAGCCGGAAAAGGATCCTCCGGATCCGAAAGGCAGGAGAAGCATCTGTCTGTTATCGACTTCAGGAAAAGTCTCAGAACGATTCCTACTGTCTCGACTCTGCTTTCATGCAGAACGAAAGAGCTTCCTGAAGTCGACACAGTACGGCTTCAGGTCGAGACGCAGCACGACTATGGCTCTGTAGTGCCTGATAAGTGAAGAAGCGCAAACGTGAAAGTTTTTACAAGGAGGTGATGTCGATTGACGTGGAGGGAGCGTTTTACACGGTGTGGTGGCCAGACACACTCCAACAGTTAAGAGATGGGCTGTCCCTGTAACATCTATGGGATACGGCTACCCTATATTTGTAAAGAAAATCTTTATGTCGACGCCGGGAATCGAACCCGGAACGTTCTACTCCGGAGAGCCGCTTTAACCAGTTAAGCTACGCCGACTCTTGTCTATCGAAGCTTATTTTTAAGTATTTTGTGGGTGGGCATTACACCCTCCCCCACTTGAAAGAGAGGTCAGGATATCGACCTGATCTCGAGTGGTGTACCTAACGGTTGGGTCCTTGGCCACTAGTGTGCATCCCTTCTCGGGCGCCATTTGTAAAGAAATCTTTACTTCATTGTCAACGCCGTGAATCGAACCCGGAACGTTCTACTCCGGAGAGCCGCTTTAACCAGTTAAGCTACGCCGACTCTTGTCTGTCGAAGCTTATTTTTAAGTCTTTTGTGGGTGAGCATTACATATTTCAAGTAGGAAAGTGGTAAATGAAGCGGATGGAGTCACACTGAAAAGGCAGTTGGGGCGGGGGACCCCACAATCGTCCTGCCTCACCCTTTCCTGTGGAACTTGGTTGCAAATGGCGCATTGTCACTCGATCTCCAAGGACGTGCTATGCAAGCCTACGCTAAAGATTTTACTCTGATAGTTTTAGGAAACCCACCTGGGGAACTAGAGGTAAGAGACATTGAACAAAATACTAGAATGGAGTGTGACCCACCTTATCCGGTTTAGCGTTCCCATGACTCGGGCGATAATTGTCATCAGTGGAAAATTCCTGAATTGGCTGAAGCAATACTTCGCTCCGTCATAGAGACATGCAACGAGATCAAAATTCTGGGAGTTACGATAGATAAGTCTTAGCTTCTTCCTTCACTTGTATCGGGTAAAAGAGAGAGTTAAGCTAGTCATGAGTCAACTAGCATACTTTGCCCGAACAACGGACGAACTGAAGGTTGGTGGACTTAGAATGGTGTACAAACGTGCTATAGAGCGAATGGTGATGTATGGTGAAGTTGCATGGTGGAAGGCAAAACGTAATATCCACGAGGGCAAGATCCTAGCCTCCATCCAAAGGGTCTGTGCACTTCGTATCTGCCGAGCCTAAAACATCGTCTCTAAGGACTTCTTGTGTGTACTGGCAGGCATCTCCTCGTTGGACTTGGTAGTTTCCCGGGAAGCTGCCTTCTTTCGGGGGGGAAAAATGCAACGTCCCTGCGAGGATCAGTTGAATGAAGGGTACGAGATTTTCACTGACTGTTCCAAAGAGGAAAGCAACGTAAGCGGTACATTCTGTGTACTTAAAAATGGGAACTTGGATCACAGCCTGAAGTTCAGACTGAATGGCGAGACAACCATCTTTTAAGCAGAAGCCATGGCCCTGTAGAAAGCGGTAGAGTGGGTGTGCATCCTACCCCACCCCCAACACACATCCGTCAGCATGTCAGTACTCAGAGCCATCGAGACACTGAAGAAGTTGACTCCTCTTACCTGGGTCTAGTGAAGGCAGTGTGCTCGGAGCAAAGTAGACGTCCTGTCGAATTGCTTTGGATGCGCGGTCACTGCGGGACCCCGGGAAATGAGTTGGTCGACCAGCGAGCGAAGGCTGGTTCCCACCTGAGCTCAGTAATTTGGAACGTCCCTCCAAGTAGTGCGCAGTACAAAAAAAAGGCTCGATTTGAGAACGATGAAAGAATGGCAAAGGCGCTGGGACACCTCAGCGACCGGCCGACTTACCCATGAAATCGTCCCGAAAGTGAGAGCGACGCCATACAAAGACCTGGACTATTACGTGACACAAAGCGTAATCGGTCACGGGAGATTTCCGGCCTATCTTCATAGGACACCTCCCATCGCCGAGGTGCAGTTGCGGCAGCGCAAGTAGGGATGCTTCCCACTACGCGCTAGAATGCCCATAGACAGCAGCAGTGACGCGGGATCTTTGCTTTAGAACGAACCCGTCGGTCGGTATACAAACCCCGGCTGCGAGACATAAGCTAGCAGAACTGACTAAATTTATAAACTCCAATCTCTCCCGCCTGGAAGCCACACAACAGGAGGAAAAGGGAGCAGAGGGGGGACGTGTTCCCTCGTGAAGAGATTTGAAGGACAGTGAAATCCAGCATGGATAATGGCCAAGTCCAGCAGGCCAAGATTACTTCGAACTCCCATAGGAGTAGCTGTCAAAAGTTTTAAATCAGCGGCGCATAATGTGAGCCTACGGCTCCTGCCCTAATGATGTCATTATTTTTCGTTTTCAACTCGTTCAGTTTATCACTACAGAGCCACATTTTCAATTCGGAAGCTTATTGACGGATGAGTAAAACATAGATTACTGAAAAATACGTATTATCAATCACTAGATTTAATTAAATGACTAAATTGTAAATTTAAATTGTAAACCAATAATATGACATGATTATGCGAATGCAGAACTAACTGACCCTAAAATGCTCTTTGGCCACTTATATTGCGAAATGAGTGATCGTTGATTGATGAGCGTAGTGATTTTGGCGATGTCTGTATAGGTACAGGTTTTCGCCCTCAATGTAGGTTTGTTACGTCAAATACATCGCCAGCGTTGTCGTGTAACGAGCCCAAGATGCATACAACTATTCACTTAGGATAGTATTGTTACGAGTTACTAGGCTTTAAGAACAAATAAGCAAAATAAATTTGTCAAAATTTCTGACAAATTTTTGTTCCTTCATTTCTCATATGCCAGACCTTAAAGCACCGATATTTGACTCTAATTCATTCTTTAGACACTAACGTTAGATGTTAAATCACTTTTCAAAGACATAACACTCGACTCTAAATTACCCTTCAGAGACGCAGCATTTGCTTGCTGAAGACTCAACATTACTTTTTAAAGACGCAACATTTATCTCAAATCATTTTTCAAAGACACAATAATTGCATTTATATAATTTTTCAAAGTATAGCAATTTCAGACACTTCTTTTTTAAAGAATCAACAGTAGCATTTAACACTCAATTCAGCATTGATTTTACCATTTCGATTCGTACTCTCGTTTTCACTATACACTAAT
>JJRW01S0004405.1:24262-35142 GCA_001188405.1 Loxosceles reclusa | reverse complement strand
GGCACAGAATGGTCTTTCGGGTTTTGTGCCATTAAATCTCCGATAACCAACCAACAACTCGGGAGACGTTCTTTCGTCGCTGACACCTAGTGTTAATCATTGTCGTGGAGAAAGCCTACGATCTCACCTGGCGTTATTTTATCTCCGTGATCTCCATGGTATGGTGCTCCGGGGAAACCTGCCGGTGTTTATCCGGAACATGTTGGCTGATCGCATTTTACAGGTTCGTTTTGGCACGACTGTCCCTGAACTTTCCTTAGGAAAGCGTCTCCCAGAGCCCTATTTTAATCGTCACTATTCATCAAACTGAATGGCATTGTATCCAAACTCCAGTGCTCTATGTACTTAACGACTTGCAGATGTCTTACAGCTCTGTGGATATGAGACTTCTCGAGCGTCGATTGCAGGTTAGCTTGAACCGGCTGCTTCACTGGGCGGATAATAACGGGTTTTGATTCTCCCCGGACAAGACTGTCTGCATGCATTTCTTCGAAAACCTGAAAAGCTCGCCAAAAGGTAGATAAGAGGAGTGACGTGGCGTCCCTGTCGTAACCAAGTCCTTTAGTGTTTCGCTGACAACTTATGGTGGTTAGTGCATCACTTTCTAGGTTATTCGGCCATTAATATCTTGGCAAACAACTTTACCCCTCGAGAGCGGTTACTTTTTCGTGCGAACGGCGAGTGTTGTGGCTTTCCAGAGGTGTAAGAATCATTTAGTCTTTCGTAATTGCCTTGTGTTTGCCACTTCATATTGCCTTTACACTCGCTTATACAAATTTTGAAGTAACCAACCACCCATCTACAATGTATCACAGAATGAAATTGTATTGTATATTTTCAAGTATAGGCTACAGGTGGCTAGGAGGGAAAAGAAAACAGCAAAGCACTTTTTTATTTTAAAAATAAACTGAATTTTAAATAATTTAAAAGCACTCCCGCCGCGCAGTTGTATCGGTGACGTCTACCGCGCTGAGGAGTCCGGGTTCGAGTATCGGTAGGCATGGGTGTGTTTGGCTTGAAGATCTTGTTCATATTCATCTCGTGTTCGGTACATTATGATTGTAATAGGTCCTTGAGCCAGTCGAAAAAAGCAAACTGTGAAATTGTCAACGCTATCAATGAAATAACATGTAATATATATCATAAAAAACAATTTAACAATACAAAAAGTAATTAAATCGAAAGTAGTGTATACTTAATACTACCCCACACATAAATGATGTTGAACCACCCGTTACCTAAAGTTAACATCACATTTCACCAAGTCAACATGTTTGATTTCACTGAGCATGTGAGGTATGTTGTGCTCGCTGTGCGAAAAAAAAAAATTGTTTCCCGATTGGTTTTATTTGTAACTTCTCAGATGGAGGTTTAAACCATAACATCTCAAAAACTCATTATTTTGGCACTTGCTATTCTCTCAATGGCTCACGTTTTGATACATATAGGATGTGACATAGCATACCCTAAGTGCTTAAGGCATTTAGTGTTTCGTATTAACTTTTGGTTGGCACTGAATGGCCGTTACAGCTTCTTGTGTGTGCCATTAAATTCCAATTAAACAAAACCTACCATAATGCAGTAGAATTTGGTTTACTCTTGTGGAACAACAATCTCTTGTCAATTCCTAATTTACCCCGTTTTTGGCACAGCATTATTTTTACGGGTCGTTGTACCATTAATTTCCGACAAAACACCATTGCCCGACTTACAAGTAAGAAACTGAAACAGTGAAAGAGATTCTTTTGCTATGTTTTACAAGATGTGTAATGATTACGCGTACGTTCCCGAAATGTTGACTTGTGATGTCATAGACACCTTTACGGTCCAATCATATGAAAAATAAACAAGTTATATGCTGGCAATTTTTTGTGCAAGCTCAACAATAGATTTGACATCAGTTTCCTTGTGAAAATTAACTCCATTTTTCCACGTCCTTTTTGCAACTCCAGTGCCGGGCTACTGTGTTCAGGAGCCCGGATTTTTGAGTCTTTCGGGGTTCTTTCATGGGTTCACCTTCATGTTCGTCTTGTCTGGCACATGGTTTTAATAGGTCCTACAGCCATTAAAAAAACTAAGCATCTTCTACGTCTTTTTGATTTCGCATCGACTGTTTCATACAAAGCCGTCGCACAGTCGCCGGCATCTTTGGTGCTAAGAATGTTCAATGGTATTGCGGACAGACTTGGTATGTTTTGTTATACCTCCTCATGAATTTAAAAAACGAATCTTCTGATATAAATACCCCAATCTATCGGAGAACGATAAAGACTGCATGAATCCGGCATTATAATTACATATGTGATTAGATCATGACGAAACGGGATTGTTAAAACCAGGGAGAAAGACATACTATGTGTTTGTAACAGAAAATTAATTTATTTGCTGCAAACGTGTTCCAGTAGTGAAAAGTAAAATAGCAGATTCGACATCTAGTTTTTTAGTGCAAATGCACTAGGATTCTTCTCAGGGGTTCGCCTTTTGGCGAGTAAAAGGAGTGTCTTGTACCCCAGCCATATAGAGTTCCGTAATCACCTTGTGTTTAGTATACTCGTAGAATGATATTCACAGGCTCCTGTGCAATTAAACTTCAAATAACCAACCAAAGATTCTCTCGAGTTTTTACAAAATAACCGCACTACAATGTTTATAAAATATTTAACATGTCGTATGCAAAGAAGCGAAATATGAAGTAAATTTTAAATAATCAATAAAATTTTGAAATAATACTCAAATGTTGAGTTGCAACGGCGACTAATATTACGCGTGTATTAAGACAAACAAAATAATAAAAATTACACCCCGAGAAAAGCATGACATCAAAGCTTTTTGAGTGGTAAATGAGTAGGGTAATGAAATTTGAAGATGGGAGATTAGCAAAATCTATGATGTGTAATGTGATATGCAAGATTGTTTTTCATCATTATCTTCCTAAATCTCAAACTTGTGTAAACCACAGAGTAGGAAAACATAATGAGCTTAATAGTTACATGCATAATGTTTAAAAACTCCGAGTATAGACTTTGAGGAGAGATGGAAAACATCGGTATGAGCCACATTCAGATAGGAAAGCCTGACCTGAGACGTCATTTGCAGGAGATGGAGTCTATTGATTTGTAACAGTTTAATGGTAAAAGGAAGGTCATCCGGTGCTGAACCTAATGGAACACTTAATGACTGGGTTACGCCATTTCATTTCCCGTACTCTCCTTCCGGCTAGCCTCTGGAGGGGCGAGAGAGGCACAAAGGAATAGTGAGAACACACCGAAGGCGGTGCAGAGTTTTTTATTTGGTGAAATTTAAAAGAGTACAGCAACTGGTAGACACAATACAGTTTCACAAGATGTATTGAACGTTGCAACCATATATCATGGAATGTAACGTAGTCACACAAGCTCTGAGGCAAATGCCCAAACATTTGTTGTGCCGTAACAAATTTGAGTACATCTTACGATAAATTCGTACAGCGGCTTGTCTATTTCCGTCAGCTAACCCACGCACAAAGTGAATGTGAGGCGAACGTTCGTAAGGTTATGAATGTTCTTTGTATGACATCGCAAGCTTAAATAAGGAGCCCCAGGTACCGATCTGAAGCCTTGGCGTGCAGTGTCCCCTTTCCGTTTCAGGCCATGTTTTCCTTCTGTGAATGTGTGGTTCATTTCCGTGTTCTCTGCTTGTAATCAAAGTTTTTACGCGAACATTTGGGTAGTGTTGACATGCAGTACCTATCGATGTATAATTCGAGAGCTATAATAATAAATGGGAGGATATCGATTTGCAGAATGAAAAATTGGGCAGTCTCCTGAACAATAACACCTGAAAATGTTCAACTGTCAAAGTGAGAGAAGCAACAAATACAATTGGTCAATTAGAGATGTGTAATGTGGTGCTTTCGGGTTGTAAACTTGGTGAAAAAAAATTACAAAGATAAATTGAAACGTAAAGATTGCTCTTTTCGTAGGCTATAGCATGAATGTTTCTGTTTCAGAATCTGAAACACTTCATCAGAACCTTTGAAGGTAGTGTAATACGTCCTCATGTAAGGTGGGATGTGAGACGAAGGTTTATAAAAACAGCAGCACGTAATTGAGAACTAAGTAATGTCGAAGTTTCCTGAGTGATATTATGTAAACATACTGTGTGTGACTTGAGGGGCTAACAGCAAAATACGCGCGCTGTGTGTAGGACAACATTTGACGTCGGATAGTGTGTCATTTAACATTTAAAATTGAAAAAGTAACACTTAGTTGAAAAATTAAATGATATAGAAGTCTTCGGAGGTGCAGAGTGAGAACGCATAGATTTTATAGACCAAGCATTCAATAAGAGTACTCGCACATTTATTTAGTATGACAACTTGAAACAATAAGACCTAGAAAAAACAATTACACCGGGTACAGTTTTCTGAGTGATAAACTGTGAACATGAAGATCGATAATATCGTAGCCTTTGCAAAGTGCAAACTGGTATTTTCAAATGATAAACTTGTAAAAAAAAAAGTGTACTCACACAGAAAGTGTACAGTGGGTGCAAGAACTATTTGCACACCTACCTTTTTTGTGATAATGCTTGCAAAAACAAATCAAATGAAATACAAATTCTGCATGATTATTTTAGTGCTGCTAAGAAACAATATCAAAACAATGTCCAAAAACAAATTATTTCATCAAAATTCTAAACAATCAAATTATAAGGCCGCAAAAAGTATTTGCACATTTAAAGAAAACGACCAAGGAGCAAAAGTTAGTATTTTGTGTGAAGACCTTTTAGCATCAATTATAGATTGCAGCCTCTGCTTCATGGATAACACCAGATTTGCAGTTGTTTGAGGCTTAATTTTGTCCCAGTCGCCTTTTACTACCCTCACGAGGTCTGTTTTATTGGAAATGTGATTATTTCAAATCCAAAATGTGCCATAAATGTTCTATAACATTTACATTCGGAGATTGGGGAGGTGTAATTAGTCTTTTTTGACACTGTATAGCAACCATTCTTGTGTAATTCTGGCAGTATGTTTGGGGTCAGTGTCCTGTTGAAAACTAAAGCCTTGAGAAAGTCTCAAATTACTAGCACTGCTATGTAAATTATCACGCAAAATTTTGATATACGCCCGGGCATTCATGTTATCAATAAACTCAAGATTTCCCACTCCATTATATGCCATGCAGCCCCATAACATAACATGTCCACCGCCATGTTTCACAATAGAACAAACGTCTTTCGGATCAAGTTCTAGTTTAGGTTTACGCCAAACAGTTTTGCGCCCATCAGATCCAAACACATTACTCATTGATGTAAGGTTTCTTTCGGGGAACCCTCCCGTGATGTGAACTGTGAAACATGGCGGTGGACATGTTATGTTGTGGGACTGCATGGCATGGCACATAATGGAGTGGGAAATCTTGTTTATTGATAACATGAATGCCCGGGTGTATATCAAAATTTTGCGTGATAATTTGTGCTAGTAAATTGAGACTTTGTCAAGGCTTTAGTTTTCAACAGGACAATGACCCCAAACATACTGCCAGAATTACACAAGAATGGTTGTTATACAGTGTCAGAAAAAGACTAATAACACCTCCCCAATCTCCGGATGTAAATGTTGTAGAACATTTATGGCATATTTTGGATTTGAAAATTTGAAATAATCGCATTTCCAATAAAAACAGCCCTCATGAGGGTAGTAAAGGGCGAATGGGACAAAATTAAGCCTGAAACAACTGCAAACCTGGTGTTATCAATGAAGCAGAGGCTGCAATCTATACTAGATGCTAAAAGGTCTTCACGCAAAATATTAACTTTTGCACCTTGGACGTTTTTCTTTAAATGTGCAAATACTTTTTGCAGCCTTAAAATTCGATTGTTTAGAATTTTGATGAAATTACAATTTTATACATTATCGTTTTGATATTGTTCCTTAGCAGCACTGAAATTATCATGCAGAATTTCTATTTCATTTGATTTGTTTTTGCAAGCATTATCACAAAAA
Source organism: Loxosceles reclusa (assembly GCA_001188405.1). Lineage (NCBI taxonomy): Eukaryota > Metazoa > Arthropoda > Arachnida > Araneae > Sicariidae > Loxosceles > Loxosceles reclusa. The sequence goes on along the minus strand of JJRW01S0004405.1, from coordinate 29,153 downwards.
AAGGTAGGTGGTCAAATACTTTTTACACCCACTGTAAATTAGCAAAGAGAAATTATATAATTTCATGTCTGATTCAACAAATATTAGTTTAATCGCAAAATAAGAATTTTACCATAAAATTTATATCTTATGTCTGAATGTGTGACATGCTTAAAGTTCTACCACAGACCACACATTGGCTCATCTTTTTGTAAGTACGAGAAGTGACGTGGTCCTCGACACATTTAGTAATTTGTAATTATCTTTAGTTTGACACAGCATGGCCTTTTTAGGCCATTGGACAATTAAATTTAACTAATCGACCGCAGCACACAACACTGTAGCGGATTGGTTGGTTGAAATTCAGTAGCACAAGAGCGTGTAAACGCAATGCTGTACCAAGCACAAAGTTAGTCCGGAATATGAAATGCATTCGGCAACCTGGATGATTCCACATCACTTCTCATACTTACCAGAAAGTTGAGCCCCTGAGAGGTAGTGTCGCGGAACTCTGTATTGTTACAATACAGCAGGAGCAGCTGTAAACAAAGCTTCGGCGGGAAAAAATTAATTAGCCAATCAAAAAAAGGAAAGTAGTAAAATTTTAAGTATACCACAGTCTCAAACAATTACAATTTTGCACTATATTTACGTTTGTGCTTATACACGAGTTTCAATATAACTGGGTTATAAACATGACCATCATGATTACCAGGCGTCACACCATAAAATGATTACCTTCTAAGGACGCCTAGCAGATCGTTGCGTCATTTATCACTGTGGTATAACATGTTCAAGCGTCACCAGAATTGAAGAGGTCATAAACCGTTTGAAACCTGCCGAATCAGCGAAAAGTGGTGTCACTATCGGGTCTCCGTTCGAGGGAGCAACTTTGTAATGCCAGTGTAGGGACAGTGGACGAACAACAAATCGCGTCTATTTGGAATTCAAAATAAGATCCAGGAAATGTTTCGCCGCTCTCTCATATGCGTAATTCACAGTGAATACTTTTTCCCCCAATGATCTCTGCAGCAACAATTATTCGGACGTAAGAATATGGTGTAATTCCCTCGTCCACACTGCCTATTTCTGTATATTTGGATGAAATCATTAAAGTAGCTTGTTCCTCCGGTTGTTTAATTCTATGGAGGAGCTCTACTATATTTGGTAACTAGGATTTGATTCTAAGTACCGGCATGTTCATGTGTGTCACACACACGTTATCTTTGCGCTGTCCTTCTTTCTGTATCACTCCATTGTCGCAGTGGTACCGGTGATGGGCTACTGTACTAAGGAATCCTGGTTCGAGTCCCGGTCGGCATGGGTGTATGTATTTGCCTTTTCGCGTTCATTTCGTGTCTGGCACAGCATGATCACAATAGGTCCTTCAGGCATAAAACGATCCCAAACACAATCATCACCATTTTATTGTGTTCTATACATTAGTATGTGACAGATATTTGTTCACTTGTGGATACAGTTTTCACATAAATCTATCTCATTGGCACATAGCTGCAATAACAAAAGTTGGATTCCCGATGGATTGGAAAAGGAAATTGTACAACCGTTACCTCCGCTGTACTAGATGCCTGACTTGCTTCGCGTAAAACAAGCAATGGTTTCCGCTAAATTGTTCTCAATGTGGCGCTAGTAGTGTATGAAGTAGTGTATGAAGATTGGTTGATTGGAATTCATTGGCACAAGGACGTGCACAAGTCACGCCGTGTCAAACAGGGTAGATTTGGAATTGACCGTCATGATTAAAGAATTAAGAAAGCAATCGCACAATCGAAGATTAAGTGATAATGTTTCCGATTAATTGATTAAGAAACAAATTACTCATTAAAATGTAGGAAATTTAAATGATGGAGGTACTCTTGAAAAGTGATCAAAAGTAAAACATTAAATTTGAAAGATCAAATTATTAAAATATGAAAAGAAAAATGGTTAAAAAGCACATTTTCAAGTTTAGCGATAGATACTGATGGAAAACAAAAATTGTTTCAGCAGATCAAAATCACATGATGAACCAAAATGTTTCAAATATCGAATACTCGATTTTTTAAAGTTATGAAGAGAGGGTGATTAGAAGCGGCGTATTCGATAAGTATGTGATTTATTATGAGAATAAATCACACACTTATAAGTATGTGACTTGTTATGGGAATAGAATGCCAATGTGAACAAGAAAGTGCATTCTTACCTCGTAGATGTTTATACTTGGGTCGAGCTTGTCCATTGCCGAGGTTAGCTACAAGGACAGTCACAATGAACGGGCTTCACTGCATGCAATTTGTTTAAGGTTTCAACGTCCCAAAAATTCTGCCAAATAATGCGAATACAGGTTTGGATGACATGCTTCCAGTCGGAGTATGAGACGGGCATCTGCAGACACACACACACACACAACCAGCCGAAGAAACAGACTTTGCCCCCTTATCTCGAAATTCCAACGTGTCCTGGAACCCAATAAAAATGGATGTTATACCCTTGTAATAAAAAATTGCTCATGGTGGACTCATGTAGGACAAAATAAGATGAGGAAATGGTGTTTATGAGGAAGGCGCTTGCATGTTCTTTTTTTAGGTATTTTGTTTGTTTTTTTAGGTATTTTGTTTGTTTTTTTAGGTATTTTGTTTTTTTTAACCAGTATTGTTGTGATTTTTCTTATGAAACCATCCCTTACTGCAATATTCAATATTACCATTAGGATTGTAAAAGCAGCAGTGGAATACCTTTTCATTAAATGCTAGACGATGTTGAAAAGACGGCTCAGTGGCTTACAGAAATTGCACTGTGAAATATATTTTAGCTCAATGAACACAAGTTTTTCAGTAATATAAGCCAATTGGACACTTTGCTTCACGTTATATTTGTTAGGGCCTCATGGGTGAGGGTATAAAGCGTAGTGCGATGTTGGAATGAATATGGTGGCGTGGAACTGCTACAAAGCTTTGTATGGGCTTGCTGTAAGAAACTTACAGGAGTATAGCCTATTTCAAGTTACTTCAGAATTAAGTAAAAGAGAAGTTAATGTCTCTTTATTGTTTTTCTTACCCAGGTTTCCGGTTTTTTATTAGATTCTGTTTGCACTTGCGATCAGTTTTCCAAAATCGCCGGTACATGTGGACGTGTAGGAAGTTGCCAGGGGACGGGGACATTGCCACCGTTATAGTAGATGCCTGTTTTTTTTCCTTGGGAAAGAAGCAATGTTTTCCCCATTTGGTACTGCCATTTACCAGCGATTTTGGAAAATTGATAAGCATAAACAGAACATGGATAAACTGGATATAAAGTAAAAGGACAAAACATGAATTTTTTTTTTACATTTATCGCTGTCGTGACTTATTATACTCTTACAACTTTCCTACAGTGAGCCCTTAAGTACATCTTTGTAGCATTGTCAAGTCATCATATATTTTACAACATTGTAATGCATTCTATGCGGTCATACTTTAGTCCTTTACAAAAATAACATCAAGCAGAATATCCAAGTAACTTCTGTTACCTAAAACTTTTTCTCAGCGAAATCAAATAACATACAATTGCTCTGAATCACCGAGCGCGCCCTCCTCTCAGCATTTACTGCGATTTAACGAAGATATATTCCACTGTTAGTTTTACCATCCGAAAGACAATATAGATTAATGCAGTGCGAAATGATTTCGTAAGAAACATTCCTAACAATACTGTTTCAAAAAACGCAAAACGTCCGGAAAAGAAGCGTTGCGATTTCACATCTGAGAAAAATATCAATTTCTCCGTAAACTAGAGTTATCTGGTGACGAATTTACTAAAATAATTGCTTGTTTAACGAGGATGAGGATTTTTTATGGCTCGAGTATCTATTAAGATCATAATGTGCCAAACACGAGATGAACATGAATTAAGGTGAAGACAAACGAACACACCCATGCAGACCGGGACTCGGATCTGGACTCCTCAGCACAGCAGCCCGTCACCGGTACGAATGCTACACTGGGGTTTCCTTTCTTTACCGACAAAAAACATGCATAACAAGGGCATACTGCAGGAAACGTATAACAATATGTATGAAGAGTCACGTCAGTATCAAATAAAAAAAGTTATTGTTTTTATTGGATTTGGTTTTACTGCAGGATCTTATTTTGTTCACGTTCACTGTTTTTACTCCTATTCTGTTTACGTTCACGATTAGTTGCCCGAATTCGCAGGTAGATAGAAGTGCCGAATGGGATTGGCTGCAGCTTTAAATTCAAAGTTGGGCTCATCGCTGCATCGTATGTGGTATTCAAACTTTTTTAATCAGTCCTAAACAGCTCCCGATGAGTAACGTCGCTTATCGGCCTCAGTACTGCGATGGCTGCGATTAGTTTACCCTGAATAAAGATGGCGGCGCCCACATAACTGAGTTTTAACGGTGATCACCTCGTCATCCTGTGGTTGTTAGGGGACCGTTGCGAAATAGCGCAAGATCCATCAAGTTGGTTTTTAAATCAAACGGAAACTGGTTATCCAAAGCATTCATTGGAAACATTGCTATCGTTGAATTTAAAAACGCAGCAAAAATATGGGCATGTGGAAGTTGCCAGAGAAACAAAGGACGAGAAAAAACTACGGCAGGACTTTAGTATAACGGTGGCAACGGAACAACCTCGTGTAGCACACAGCTTCAGCATATCACGGAATTCATGAAGTCTTACCTTTACAGTATTTGGCTCTAGTTTGAGAAACAAAGTACTTTGTCGTGTTGTAAGTCTTCAAATTTTATAATTATTTTCTCGTTTGAGATTTGTGTACTGCAGAAACGCTTTACACAAATAAGTTATTTTCAGTTTTCTTTGAAGTGAAAATGCTTTTCACATTACGTGCAAAACGTTGGCACATTATTACGTTTTCCTTGTGATTGAAAGTTCAAAACGTAATCGCATTA
>JJRW01S0004385.1:16068-29512 GCA_001188405.1 Loxosceles reclusa | reverse complement strand
ACTTTTAATTGCCTCAGAACTTAATTTAACTTCGTTAAATTAATTAGTATATCATTTTGGAAATGTGTATTTATATTGGGGTTTAATGCGTACAGCAACGGGATTTAAAGAGAAGTGTATATATTGTGTTTAGTTAAGTACTGCAAATTGCAGGGATAAATTCAAAATGTCGAAACGATCTCGTTCGACGAAATCACGTAAAGCTACTAAAGCTTATTTTAATGACTGCGAGAATAAACAGTCAACAACTTTAGATTGTACGTTGGATCAATGTGCTTAGGATACTGAGTTATCCGGTTTTAAACTTAAAGAGTTAGAATCCAACACTACAAGACCTTCTCCGCCGTGAAATGCATAACTATATGTGTAAATTAGGAAATGCGAAGTGTTCCCCCATCACCAAAAAAGTGAGTAAAAATAGAGGAATTAAAATCACACAGAATACTTACGCTGAAGTATTCCATGTGATTGTACCACTGAAGTAACAGTAACACGGTGGATACTGAAGTAACCACCTCGATGAAACAATATTTTGGCACACGGACCTGGCGCAGAGGAAAGGTCCCATTGCTCTTTCACTGAGCGGATCTCAGTCTGTTTCTTGGACATTTGTTTTCTCCTGGGGACACATGACATCACTCGTTTATGAAACGTTGACACCAGTGTAACGTATAATGCCATCAGTACTAATGAGATATTCCTGCGCGTCCCACAGTCATTCCACCCCCACTGAGAGCTGTGCAACGACCTCCGCATCCGACACTTCAAACAGTACCTATGATCAACTATGAAACTTCTTTCGCAGCTTTCACATTTTGCTATTGCACTCTGCACCGTGTTGTAAATTACTGTTGAGTGAAATGCCCCTGTTCTACTTCTGACCCTGAGTACCAACTTTCTCGATTTTTACTTATAAAATGCTGTTTCCGATAGCACGTTATTTTACAACTATCGTTGCTCTTGATGCCGACTGTCTCCCCTCTGAATTTGTCACCGCATTATGGAATACCCTGTTTATTATCATGAAACAATTTGCGTATGTCTTGAAATGAGCACATATTTCTCTCAGGAAGCAATTGCCTCAGGGATTCCAAAATCTGTTCAAAATCTAACAAAATCTAAAAGTTTAAAAACATCTTGCAGTGTGTTGTAATGTCTACCCACAAAAGACTTCAAAACAAGCTTCTACCGACAACAGTCGACGTAGATTAATTAGTTAAACCGGCAGCTTTTGAGCTCTGGGGATGGTAGATCCGTAGGTTCGAATCCGGCGTCGACAAAAAGTAAAAGTTTTTCTTTACAGCGTATTCTAAAGCTTTAAAAACTTGGCCAGTCAGGGATGGCGCATTAAATTTTTATACCCTTACTGCACAACGATGCAGTCTTTAATGTTCTCTTAAAGACATGTTTCTCTTTCTCTACGCCCGCAAGAACTAGCGGTAATACGAATATATATTGTGAATGATAAACATTTTGTTTTAGTCGTAAATAAAAGCAATGCAAAGTCATTAGATGTTAGAGTTTAACAAGGGCAGTATTGATCAGCCATTTTCTCATTGTTCATCTCGCTTAATGAAGATTGATTATGTCCGTTTTCACCTTCCGTATAAACGATTATACTCGGAGGACGAATGATTGAATGCTCGCAAAGTTTCTACCGTTAATTTAACTTCATTATACATTCCATCTGACTTGCGTGCTTTGTGTTGCCAACACCTACGGATTAATGTCCGAAGCGGTGCTTTGGGAACCAGTCATTATTGAGGCAACTCGGGACATGGAGCTACGGCTGACGGGCCACTTTGATTGGTCGGCTAAACGGGATGGTAATTTTTCAAAGTGGCTAGTATTCGCCGATAAGTGAGAAGCACTAATTTAAAGTATCACAATAATTTAAGCGTTCTTGAAACTTCAAGTTCGATATAGTAAATTATACGTCTTGATAGAAGTTTGCAAACTCCTACGCATTTTGCTAACGGCAGATCATCATGTAGTTTTTTGAAATAATTTTGATAATAACTCTGATATTGTTGTGAGATGCTTTCAAACGAATAACATAAAATACAACGTGTTACCAATTATATCGGATTCTACGATTATTTTTAGTTTTTACTGATTTTTGTAGTATCGTTTTATCTAAGTGCTTATAGATATATGAGTAGCTTTTCTCCCAATGACAGTATATCCCATATTTATCGCAGTTTCTTTGCCCCAATACAGCAACTTCACACTTCGATAAATATACAACACCATAATACAAAATCAAGATGAAACACATGAATGTTTACATTTGTAACTTTTTAAAACTGTGTGAATATTCCTTTAGGTTCCTCAGAATATTTTAGTGATATTTGGATTCTATACGTTCTTATGTCTACTATAATATTTTCCCCTCTAACCATACCAATAACAACTTTAAACTAATCACGTTATACGCCTCTACGAGATAGAATCAGTTAGGTAATTGCTACGCCAAGTGCAATGGCATAAAAAAAGGAGAACGTAATGTGGCATGCCAGAGAGCGTCTGCAAAACCAGAAAAGTCAAATCACTGCGCCATAGGTCAGACGTAACTCAAGAGGAAAGCGACATTGTTTCTACTTTGAATAAGAAGTTTTCTTAAGCACTCTGCTAGTACCTTTATTGTTAGTCTTTGATAGTAACCGAAGTGAGACTTTCCAGACAATTCCAGATCGTTTGGCAAAACATAAAGATAAGCGCAAATTTCAAATATAAGCCCCTATTTAGACAAATTTAACGTTTCTGAAAAAGAAACATTAAAGATAAAAAAAAAAAGTGCTTGAGTGAGTTATTGCATGATTAAGCATTTCGACAGTACCAATTTAACGGAGTTTACGTTTTGTGTATTATTGTGCATTGTAAAGAAAAACTGTCGACGCCGTGATTCGAACCAACGGATCTGTCATCTCCAGAGCTCCAGAATCACTTTAACCGATTAAGCTACGCCGATGTTTGTCTGTAGCAGCTTATTCTGACCTCATTTGTGGATGGGGTTTACACCCTCCACCACTTGAAAGAGAGGTCAGGATAAAGACCTGACCTCGAGTGGTGGACCTAACACGGTTAGGTCCTTAACCACTAATGTGAATAGCTAAGTTTGGGTGCCATTTGTAAAGAAAATATGTCGACGCCAGGATTCGAACCAACGGATCTGTCATCTCCAGAGCTCCAGAGTGACCGCTTTAACCGATTAAAGAACGCCGACTCGTCAGTAGTAGCTTATTTCTAACTTGGTTGTGGGTGAGCATTACGACATATCGTATATGTGTTTTCTTTTAAGTTCATTTTGATTTACGTTTAAGAAAGTAACGAACTAAATTTTAACAAAGGTTTCGTTAAAATTGTAAACTTTAAGATTTAAATAAAGATTGTCCGTTTTCCTTTTACTTATATTTCCTTTTACTTCTTAGTTAAATATTTACGTTACTCTAAGTTGTTGTAACTTCAGCGTTTTTATTAAATTTCATTTATTACTCTTCTCTTAGTTCAATGTATAATATAACATTTATTGAAGATACGTGTTTTGAATCATGCGTGTTAAGAAATCTTGTCGTGTTAAAGGCCTGAAGGGCTCAGATAGAGATTTTGATCTGACTGATAGACTTCAATCTTCAACTTCAGCTGCGGAGACTGTTCATTCTCATGTTCAGCTCAACGGAGCTTATGAACAGACCGTTGTTTCTTCCCCTAGCTTTTTTAGAATAAAATAGATTTTTATTCATTAGTGAGTTCTGTGAAACATATTTCAAATGAAGCTATATGATTTTCATTATTTTCGTCACATAAACGAGGGTGAAAAACGGTTCTGTAAACGACATGGATTTTGTGTGAGGGACTACGACCCGTAAACTAAAATGTCACATTTTTTTCTTGAAATTTCTATTTGAACGTTATTGTTTTTCAAAGGCTAAAAGCGAATTGAACTGCTTCTACTGTAGAATAGTGAGATTTTCCGCGCTGTAGATGACCTTTTTAAAAATATATTGACAGAAGTTAAACTAATGAACTTCTACTGAAACGGATCTCAAATATTTATGGATGATAAAGGAAAGTGAGATAACAGTCCCACGCTGTAAAAAATAAGAATAATCAAACTTTTAACAGTTATTTTCTTGTTTACTAAGGAAACTGTTGCCCAGCCATATCATCACACTGCAATTCTATTTCCGACTGCAAAAATAAGGGACTATATCCACCTTTCCCTAAAGCGGGGTAGGAACTGTATTTTCACACAACAACCACACACTTATAAATATTTAGAAGACGCCATTTTACGATCGTGCCATTAGAAAACGCCCTTTTTTCCGACGCCAGGACTCGAACCTGGATCATTCATCTCCGGAGTGACCACTTTGGCAATTAAACTATGCCAACGAGTGTTTCGGCAGCTTATTCTCGGTCTTTCATAAAGGGAAACTCACATCCGCCCCCACGTTGAGAGAAAGGTCAGTGTACAAGTCTGACTTCGAGTGGTGGCCCTAACGATATCCTCTGCTCGGGCGCCAATTGTAAGAATCGCCCTCTTCCCGACGTCAGGACTCGAACCTCGATCATTCAGCTCCGGAGAGACCGCTGTTTCAAATATGCTACGTCGACGAGTGTCTGGGCAGCTTATTCTCTGAGTCTTTTGTGTGGGATGAAACCTCGCATGCCTTATCGATTATTCCTTCGTTTACTAAATAAATAGTCCCCCAACCGTTGAATCGCAGGGTAACTATTTAATCTATTTATTTCTTCCAGGAATAATTCGGCAAAATCAAAATCGGTGAAGGTGAATACTACATTATTTTTTTCTTATATTTTATTATAACATTGTTAATTATTCGTAAATATGTAATATAAATGCCTATAAACTACTGTTGTAGATTACGGTTCTGAAACTGCACATATATAAAATTACACTGCCTTACGTAATTTTGTGAATATGTTTGAATAAATGCAACTCTGGAATATTTCCACTTACAGTTAAAATCGCAGGTAATGAATATGGGCAGGTCACTGACGGTTACTTACCGTAGTTTCATCTTACATTTTAAACAGTGTAGAGTGTAAAATAATATTTATAATGTGTAGAAAAATGTGTCTGTATGCTGGAGTGTTTCAACGTCACATTTCCCAGCAGAACCGTAAAAGGAATATTAAAAGGAAAAGACATCATCCGTTCAGTTAATGCGGCAGTCCATTGAGAGGACTTGAAGCAAGAAAAGAGAATCCGACGTGTCTTTCTGAGGTTTACGGAGTTTTTATGTCAGTATAAAAGACGAGCGGAGAGCGTCGAGAAGGTTGTTTCAGAGATTTTTCTTTTTTTAGGAGTGCTTGGCTATTAGGAAAGCGGGTTTATTTTGTCGACGATTGTGGCCTTCGGAGAGATCGTGTATTTCCCAGCAGTCGAGCGGTCAACGCATATCCATGACTGCGCTCAAGGTTATTCAGTTTTTCCCTCTCAAATTATTCAGATGTATATATTGAAACGGAATTGTTGTAGGGGTTAGAGGATCTGCTTTGAAAAATAAAAGTGACTCACCACGAATGGAGGTAAGGGGAGTGGAGTTGGACGGTTCTGGAAAAGCCCTTGGCGTAAGGAGGCTGCCTCATCTGCAAGAACCGAAAGGGAAAAATGGGTGGAAGATGCTAGGAAAGGCACTTGACGCTGTGGGTTCCAGAAACTTCCTTGACCACTTAAAATGGAAGCTGGCGAAATAATTTTTTTCCGTTTTGTTTTTCGTGACTCTTGAGTCGATTTACGGTAGGAGACTTTGGTTGAACGGTAGCTCCTCTGAGCGAGTTCTAGTTCGTCAAGAGAAGTCGGAAATTTGGGAGGTGTCGTGATTTAGATAGTTGAATAATTAGTGGATTGTAAATTGACTGCTTGGGCATTTCGAGCAAGTTCTTTTGTTGTCAGAGAAAGGGTGAGTAATTTGTCTTATTTCTTCCTATTAGCGGGTGAGCTTGCGTTGTGTTGTGTGTGTTGGAGTTTGAGTTCGGAATCAGTATAGGGAAGCGAAGTAAATTTAAATTATGAGCGCCGAAAGTAAGGAAAAAAACAACGATGTCGCTACCGTGTTGGTCTATTTTGATTTTGTGTAAAGCGTAGCTTTTAGCCGGCTCTTTCTGAAGAAAGTGAATTGAAATTCTGAAGTGTGAATTTCTGAAGTGATTGAAAGTGAATTTCTGAAGTGATTGTGTTTCTGAAGAAATATGAGCATGAATAAGTGCTAAATTGTCATGTTATTCATTCGGTGTAAAATTCAGAGATTGTAATTTGCAAATATACAGTGTCATTTTCTTTTAGTATTTGGTAAATATCAGAGATTTGTATTGTCGTAACTGTCTGTTGATGTAAATAGCGTTTACCCTATTTGGTGTCTTTGAAAATCTGATGGTTTTTCTTCGTATTATTAAATCCTGAATATTGCAATAATTTTGCTTCGTATTCTTAAAAATTGGTCTCACCTTCAAATTTGTGTTTTAATTCTGTTTGGTTTGCAATTTTGACAACTTTAGTTTTTTCGTGTATTTAGGTAATTCATTTTAACGACCAGTTACCCGTAACAGTATAATGTGCGAGGACATTGTCTTCATATATTTTGCTGCAAATAATAATGGCAATTCAACGAAAACACTGAAAAGGAGTGTTTCCAGGGTGATGTGACACTTTTTTACATACGCAAGCGTAAGGAAAAAACGGATTTAATGGTACATGTCTATAATTTGCATACCACGATATTTTTAAACCGGAAAATTTCTTCATGCGTGTTTCACTATGTATATTATATAACACGCACTGTTGAACACTTGTGTGAAAAACCATGTACATTTAACGGATATCATTTCATTTTATAGGGAAACCGTCGCGTAATCATAAAATCACAGTGGAAATCAATTTCCAACTGTAAAAATAAGGGACTAAAACGAATTTCTCATAACGCGGTTAAAGAACTGTATTTTTGCAAAACAGGCATTCTGTTGTTCCAAAAAACAAATTATTTCAAGACTGTATTTTAAAGGGTATTTTCTCGTTTACTGAGAATATTGTCTCTTCATATTAAAATCCTAGTGCAGTTTCATTTCCGCCAAGAAGAATTTGGAAAAATCAAAATCTGGAACGGTGACTACTGTTCTTTTTCTCCTTAGAACTTATGATGATATTGTTAATTTTAGTAAATATGTAATATAACGAATTTTAAAATACGTTTATAGATTACGGTTCAGTATCCGTGCACAAAAGATTTTCATCATCTTCTGTGTCTTTATAAAATAAATTGAATGAATTCTGGAATATTTCCACGAACAGTGCACTTACGGATTATGAGTAGAGGCAAACGGTCCCCATTTACTAAACTGTAAATTGATCTTTCATTTTTAACAGTGCACAGTAATTTGTGTAATTCTTGCAAAATAAAATTGTTGCAAAAATTGAAAATTTCTATTACAGATTCAACACTTTAATGCCTCGTCTTTCCTTTATTTCACACAATAAATTTAAGTAAAATTGGGTAGAATTCCCGCTGGGTAAATAAAATTAAATTTATCTTGATCATTTTCTAAAAATCAGAAATGTTTTGTTTTTGTGTTTTAATTACATTCTCGAAGATTATTAATTCTTATGAAATGTCTAAACCAAGTGAAACGTACTATCCCAAAACGTCTCGAATGATGCGATAATGTGTGACTTCTTTAATTTAATGACTGTATTCTCAATGGCTATATCATCATCAGCAGAAGTAGCAGCCTTTATCAATCCACCAGCAGGGTGAAGGCCTCTTCAAGATTTTTCTAACATTTGCCTTCCACAGCCCACCTTTTCCAAACTACTCCAGCAAATTTGGTAATCTCGTCCACCCATCTCGTGTGGGGCCGCTTTCTACGACGTTTTTAATTCTTTGGCAGGCAGTCAAGAACTTTTACTGTCCATCTATTATCATGTCTTCTAATGATGTGCCCAGACCACTTCCATTTCAGCTTCTTGATGCATGTTATTACATCGTAGATTTTGGTCTGTTGTTTCACCCAAGTATTTCTCTTACGATCTATCCTTGTAATACCCATCATACATCTTTCAATACTTCTTTGTGTATTCCGCACTTTCTGAATCACCTTTGCTGTTAATGCCCATGTTTCACAGCTATACGTCAGAACAGGATGCACACACTGTTTGAAGACTTTCCTTTTTCAACTCAATAGCATATTTCCTTTAAATATTATACTGTTTCTTCAGAAAGTTCTCCATCCAAGCTTCACTGTGCGATTAATTTCTTGCATAATACTTCCATCCATATAATGGTTATATATATCTATACATACTTCTGTAAACAACTCAGATTTTTTTTTTTTTTTTCAGTGAAATATATTTTAAACTAGGTGAACATTTTTCTCATAGAAACAGGCATTCTCTTTCCAGATTACGCTGTCGCGAGAGCTCAGAAATTACTAAATAATTTCCGCCTCCGTCGGGAATAGAAACCTGGTTTTTTCTTTAGTACTGGAACGACTTGACTACTAGCCCACAGCAGTTCAAATCATGTAGATTTTCAATCGTTTAGCAAGGTTTTGCCTTGTATTTAATATTTCAACAATGCACCCCCTTTCAAGTCACACAAAAGTGCACCATTGATATACCTTGTGAAGAATTGAAGACTGCAATTCACTCATTTTAACGAGCTACACAATCAATCTGTGTCTCTTTCAAAAATACAATACATAAAGTTCATGAAATGTGTATGGTGAACAGACAGGGTACGAAAAATAAATGATATTGGTCAGTCGACTAAACCAATACATAAAGTTCGTGAAATGTGTATGGTGAACAGACAGGGTACGAAAAATAAATGATATTGGTCAGTCGACTAAACAAAAAAAATAATAACTGTTCATTCTTCGTACCTTTCAGGGTGCTAGTCGAAACTCTGTGTTGGCTCATCCAGTCTCCCTCCCCAGGTGAATGTAATGATGCAGAAAAATGTATATAGAAATAACTGATTTTATTCAACGCTATTAGTATATTCATTACATTGGTTACTGCTGTGAGTGGTATGTTCATTTATATGGAACGCAATGGTGCACACCCGCATTAAGTAAAAATCCCAGAAGTTTATCTGCGACTGACCCATGTCTTTCGTAAAAATGGGAGAATATGCCTCGAACTCATCTCAGCAAATATGTCCTAACTTTAAAAGAAATTTGTCAGATATGAAGAAGTCTGAGGTTTGTATATTCTTTCATTGCCCCTTTATCGCTGGTTGTGTGTACCGACAACATTGAAGCAACGTTTCTGCATTCTGATTCGCTATAGCTAGCAAATTTGGCGTCCTTTCGTGCGGCGGATATTGGCGGCTTACTTTCAGTTTCGGATGCATTTATAACTAACCTAGAATGCAGAGCTTCAAAATAATTGTAACCCCACATCCAAACGAGTTGTGTTAGATATTCCATGGCATATTTACAACTCACGATTGTGTCGACCCTGCCATTATGAAGAAAATAGTTTTCTGGTGCTCCCTATGTTTCGCGATTTTGCGGAGGGTTCTTTTTCCTTTTTTCTGAAAAAAAAACACCATCCAAAGACTGTCATTGTGTGTGTCTGTTAAAAATGAAATATAATATATAAGCACATTTCATGATAGCGTTTGAAGCAACAACCAGTGATGAATAATCGATTGCTTGATAACACCCTAAACTAAAACTAGTAATTAAAGATCAATTTGTATTAAAGTTCTGAAATTCCATGGTGTACGTAGTTTGTTGTTTCTGAATTTTCATTGGTAGTTATTGCCATTAGGTGTTATACAGGCAGGTAGCGTATGTTAAAGCAATATAAAAACGATGCTATGTTGATAGCAGACGGATATTAAGGCAACAAAGAACAGATGCTACAATAGTAGAGAACGCCAAACAAAAAATCTTCCATTTTTATATTACTAGTAATGAAAAATACTCGATGTTCTTCTCAGTTGAATACGAGAGATATCGGTAATTAGGCCAACGTAAATACGCCAAATTTCGCCGCACAGGCATGCCAAAAATAACTGACAACAACCAATCAGAATAGACAAAGAATCCCAGGTTCGTGTTCAAGAAACGTTTGCTAAAATGCCCACCGACAAGAATGGAAAATTAGCACATATTTCATCTTGTGTGTTAATCTTGTGTGCTCTGGCCTTTACCTAGTTCCTCGAGAAAAATTAATTTCTCAAAACTACACTATACAATTATAGTAATTTAAACATTAATTTAGGATATCATCGTAGATTTCATAAAATGAAATATCTTTCGTATGGTGCATAGCATTTATTACTGAGTAATTTGATAAGCAAAAGTTGAATATACTGTTATCTCCCGCCTCCGTGTTTATGTGAAACGAAATACAGAAATATTACCTCACAGCAATTAGAAACAAGGAATATTGCCTTTTATTCATTAACAGAAGACCAATGGTAAACAACTTTATTCCGGGAATAAATGTTCTCTAAGACCCTTAAGAATCATGGAAATATTTAAACTCTTTCGAAGACAGCAACATAATTCACACGAAATTTCTGATCCCGCAGAGGAAGCTACCGCGTTAAGAGATGCAATAGAGCAGCGGAATTGACTAACCTATCGTAAATAATAATAACAAATCACCCGAAATTGTTAAGCACGTTTGTTATCTTGCACAGAAGCATCCAAAAAGTAATTAAGTTTGAGTATTGCGAGGCATAACACAATCAAGCTATGTAGCACAATGTACAGATAAGACCTCTAGTTCGCTGCATCGAAATTAATGAGTTCTTGCCGACGCTCGACGATAAACAACGTTAGAAGCATGTAATCCGTGCACCGTCACATTTTTGAAGGTTTCCAGCTAAGTAAATACATTAAGTGTGCAACTGAGCTTCAGCTCTTCTCATTCGAAGTCAAAGTAACTGCTGGGATGTCTGGCGTTCTTCTGGAACTAGGTATACATCATAAGACGGACGTAACGTGTGTACCTTCGAATCTTCCATGTAATTAATCATGTATCATTTATACGCACCACCTTATAGAAAATGATATGAAGCTATGAGTTCTCGAGAGATGGCGTAAATATCTGCCTGTATTCAACAAGACAAGTCTTTAGGTGATCCGTGGCATATTAGTATGATAAAGTCACATTACATAACATATATCATACTAATATACCACGAATCACAAAAAGACTTGTCTTGATGAATACAAGCAGACATTTACGCTATCTCTCGAGAACTCATAGCTTGATTTCATTTTCTATAAGGCAGTGCTTATATGCATTATATAACATATATAATTATTTACTACATTATCAGATTATGCATTAGATAGCATATATCACATATTAGTATGATATATGTTATATAATGTGACTTTCCCTCCACAATAGACATTTATAATAAACTCCACAAGTACCTGCATCGTAGCTCAGTTGGTAAAACGGTCACTCCGGAGCTAACATATCCAGGTTCGAGTCCCGAATTCTTCTATATTGGTGCCAGAACTAATGGAACCCTCGCAGTAGGGGTTCACCACTCGAGTTCAAGCGGGGAACCTGACCTCTCAACATCTTGAGGGAAGATGTGAGATTTTCCCTACGACAGGTATTTATAGCGTCCCAAAGCACCTGTCGGCGTAGCTATATTGATGGAGAGGGTCTCTGTAAAGCTGACAGAGCCAGGTTCGAGTCTCTGCGTCGATGAAGCCAGCCGTTTTTTTCAAGATATTATCCATGTTATCAGGGTATTTGGAGTGAATATTTATTTCATAGAGGGTGTTGTAAAACTTCACATACAAACTTTTATGGCAGGTAAGAAACATCGGTATGAACCATATTCACCGGTATGAACCACACTCAGCAAAAACACAATGCAGAAAGCAGTATATAATGTTTTATTAGACGAACCTTAACGGTACAACAACTGGTATATACAGAATATAGTTTCAAAAAAGGTGCTCAAAGTTCCGATTTATAGCATGTTCTGTGATCACACAAGTGCGGGTGCAAAGGGAGAACATTTGGTGATGGTGTACATATTTGCTTGGGTACAACTCGTGATACATTCGTACAGTAGCTCTTCCGTTACCGCCATCTAATACACACACGAAGTGCAAATCAACTTTCTTAAAACGGCACGTTTCCCGTTCGACGTCGCACGATTGATTAAGGAAGTCGCAGGTGCCGACGTGGAACGCTAGAGTAAAAGCATCGTCTATCCGTTTCAGACTGTGCTTTCATAAATTAATACACGAATTCATATCGATGTTTTTATCTTCTCAAAATTCGCAAATGGAGTTTTCAGATACCCTGTGTGTGTCTGAAACTTAACCCAAACAATGCTTTCATGTAAGTTTACCGAAACAAATCATCAACATTTTACGTATATACACAGGGTTTTTGATTTAAACACTGTTCAACATACCACAAATAATGCTCTTCTCGTAACAATCAATATTTTTAGAACTTGTTTTTTCACGCACCCGCAAATGGATAACCACATATTGTTCTTTTTGTATGTCATTATACCTGAAAAGAAAAGCCAAGTCTGAATTACCTACACAGGCATGTAGGCAATACTGCTTTTGCATGATGCAAATTTACATATTTCTCGTTTAATATATCTGGACCTATTCCGATACATAATGTATGAGGAGATTTATGACAAGTGTGTCCTGTTTTATTGTTTGAGGAACACTTATACATTTGCCATAAACTGAAAAGCCAGCCTCTGCCGGGCTAGTCATAGCAACATGAGACTCTAAGTTACTCAGGTTTAAAACCGGACTTTCAAAGTTTCTGCAAAGGAACCTTTTGAGCTAGACATCTTGTGAATGCGTTTAGCACTCATTTTTTTCATTTCGGCGAACGTTCTTGCAGAGTGTGAGATGAATATCCTTGCTGACGAAACATTCCTCTCCAGCCAGTGTGCGACAACAAAGCACGTTATCGTCCATAAAACGAAATGTTTCACCGACAGCACCTCGGAAAATTCGCACATGTGGCAGCGAAACACCATCCATGTACCGTTTGCTTGTCATGGTCTCACAGACAAACACATACGGCCCCACCGTTTGACTATTGATCATGATACCTGTCCAAATATAAATTCTGCAGGTCGCATATCGATGCTTTTCGTGAATATATGCGGAACGATAAGCACTGCCAACCTAGAGCCATGTCAGTTGCAATCCCGAATCAGACAATATACTGAATATCTTTACATTTGAGAAAAGTACGGTAGCCCAGTCGTCATCAGTCCAATTGCGACAGTCACACGACACTATGGTTGCCTCTTGAGAGTGAGACACATGAACCAGATCTTGGGGTGTATAGCCCTTTCTTTCGAAAACGTCTGGCGGCAGGTTTACGGAATATCTGAGTTCCTGTGGCTACTTGTAACTGACGTCCCAGGTCACCAGCTGGTTCCTCTTCCCT
>JJRW01S0004365.1:91027-101964 GCA_001188405.1 Loxosceles reclusa | reverse complement strand
TCTCTATGCATTACGTTAATACTTTTCAGATGGACTCTGGCAAATTAAAAGTACTATCAAGGTAATTCAGTAAATTCAATGTGAAAATACTTTTTTATTGGTAAAATTTAGGAATTTGAGTACCAGTAAGTGCACAAACATTTACAGTAGGGAGTCAATAAAAACTCTAAGTGTGCTTGTGACTACCTGTTGTAATGGTAGCGCACTCGTAGGTTGCGTAGCAAATATGCACTGATTCATATTGTTTCGCAGCTTGGTCGTCCGTCTGCATTCTATTATACGAGTAGTTACGGATCTCATTTGGTTTATGTATGCCTCAGTATGAACAAGAGCGAGTTCACATTTGGTTGGTACGAGTGATTGTAGAAGTTAGCTATTGTTTAGTATTCCATTTTTTGTCAGTTCGATTTAAACTAGCCATTCATTGCATTCAGGATTTTTTTTGTTAATATGCCGGTTTATTTTGGGGTCATAAACCAAACAAGTTCTATGAGAAAGAAAATCTTCTCCAGGTCTTATAGCTGTCGTACACGCCCAGACATACTAAATACTTTTCTGATCCTAACCTGGAACGAATTGGGGTTTTTTTGTTAGTACCCGAATGTGCTAACCACTACACCAAAAGCACACAAGTCAGATAGATCTTTGAACGTTCTCCTCGGCAATTTGCGCCAGGTTAGGACGGGAAGTGGCAGAAAAACAATTAGCATCTCTGAGCGTCTTCGGCTGCTATAAGACCCGGTTAATAAGCTGTTATTATAATAGTTAAAAAACCAACATAGTTCTATTGGGAGTCATTGTTAAATCAGTCTCACCATTTAGTTATTCTAGCTTGGTTTTTAAAAGCAAGACGAATGGATGCTCCTTGGATAGGATAATAATCCCTTGTTGGACAAGATATTGACTTTGACTGAACTGAATGCTGTTCCTATTCCACAACAAGAGGATGTGCCTTGCCAGCTTAAACATACAGTTCTTCTGATGACAGGTATTCATTTTGCAAACTAGGACTTTGCCACTTGCTAATATGGACTTTAATCACATTTACCATTATATCTATTACGCTGTCATCAATTATGTCAGTAAATGGGGGGGGGGGGGTGTAATTTTAGGACAAGAGTCTCCAAGCAAAGTCCTCGCTGTCAGTGCATGCATTCTGACAGAGATGGTATGCAATAACATCCTTCAAGAACATCACACAAACGATCATTGGCAAACTCTTACTGTAGGAAGTCAATGAAAGAGTTAAATGTGCTTGTATCTAAGGACTTCCAAATCAGAAACATCACGGTACCACGATTTCAGCAAAATCCGCTTAACATGAATGGGCCAATTTATTAAAAAATAACATTTTATGTGAACGAGACTTGCGAGGGGCGACCTCTTTGATAATACTGCTGTGCCACTCGTCCTACGGTCCCGTCCTGTAGCCCTGCACATGATGATGATGCTTGAGTTTTCGCGCTTGGTTGGTTGGTTATTGGAGGTTTAATGGCACAAAACCTGAAAGGCCATTTTACGCCAAACGTAAGATAAAGAGCAATAAGACAAAAATAAATAGTGAAAAACAAGCAAGTATGAAACGAACAAGATTACTTACATGAACCCGTGGAAGGTACAGACGAGTGACATAAAAGGAAAAATGTATAAAATGGGTTGATGAAATCACCACGTCACGTAAAGGTAAAAATCAATGAAAACAAAAACTAGAACACGTGATATAAGTGGCCAGAAATCAAAAAACGCTGAAAATATTACAATCAAATGATGGCGCTAAAAAATAGTACCAAGACCTAAAACACGTAACTGAATTAGGTGAACACGATTTCTTTTAGTGTAAAATCAGGACACTCAAAGAAAATATGGCGAATGGTTAAAACTGAATTGTAGGTGGCTCCTAGCCAAGGTGAAAAGGACATATGCACCACACGAGTGGATGCAATGCGAAGCCGAGTGAGTAAACACATCCACTCGTCGACAAAGGCGAAAAGTACACGGCATTGTCGACGAGTCTGGAACAACAGATTGCGCTAGATGTAGCTTGTTCGCGGTCTAAGTGTCCCAGAAACCTTGCCATCGATCATGGAGATGGGAACGAATAACGGATTTTCAGTCAGGGAATGGGAAAGGCATTCGCAGACGACACGCAGATAACTTCGCGGCACGGGCGGCAGCCTCGTTCCTAGGAATACCTACGTGACTCGAAATCCAGCAGAATCGACATGAAATCCACGAAAACTCAAATTAAGTAAAGTGACAAGAATGTGGGACAACACAAGGTTGGTTGGATGCAGGAAAAATCGATGTTCATAGCTGAAGTACCTAGTAAGCTCATTCTGTGCAAGACACGAAATGAACATGCACCAAGGTAAAGACAAACACACCCACCCATGTCGACCGGAACTCGAACCCGGACTCCTCAGTATGACTCCCCGTCATCGATACCACTGCGCCACTGGGGTGCCCTGTAGCCTTGTACAAGGCGAGCTTAACACCTGCGCTACTCGGCCAGTGGCTTCGTCTTTTAGCTGCAAAGCTAAGCAGATTGTTTGGGCTTTTAGAATCAAAAGTACTCCACAGATAATAAAAAAAATAATTAACCGTTGCACTTCCTTTCTATATATCTCATTAAAAAAAATAACCGTTGCACTTCCTTTCTATAGATCTCATAAAAAAATTAACCGTTGCACTTCCTTTCTATATATCTCATTAAAAAATTAACCGATGCACTTCCTTTCTATAGATCTCATAAAAAAATTAACCGTTGCACTTCCTTTCTATATATCTCATTAAAAAATTAACCGATGCACTTCCTTTCTATAGATCTCATAAAAAAATTAACCGTTGCACTTCCTTTCTATATATCTCATTAAAAAAATTAACCGTTGCACTTCCTTTCTATAGATCTCATAAAAAAATTAACCGTTGCACTTCCTTTCTATATATCTCATTAAAAAAATTAACCGTTGCACTTCCTTTCTATAGATCTCTTACACGTCCTCTTCTTATGTATCCAGTTCAGTTTTGGTCACCGTACCTTATGAAGATTACAAACTATTCAGAAAGTATTCCTTGGAGATTTGCAACATTTATTGATATCTTATGGTGACCATATTATGCAACAGATTGAAACAGAATCTATTTAGGTAGGAAAAACGAAGAATTAAACGAAATCTGAGCGAGACTTTCAAAATGTTGCAAGTATAGGCAATGTTTGAAAATATAGAAAGAAGTTGAAAGTCCTTGTGCTTAAATAAAAGTTCAAATCACTACGACGTTTGTTGACCACAAGTTTTAAAATTACAAACATGACCTAGCTTTCTGTGGATAAAACCGAACAATGTGGTTTCGGCATATTTAAAATTCACCCGACCCATAATCCAATCTACAATTGGGCAAAAACCAATGTCTCTCACACCAGACATCCCCCACCCACCCTCCTTGTAGGCCATTTCCTTACCATTTTTCCGTCAGTCAGTTCCAAAATTAGTAGTATTCTTCGCAAAGCGGGTTTTCAGTTCAATTTCTTGCTTTTACGTAAAATAATGTTTGATGGACTGAAAGATCCAGTGTCATGTAATAATTCCTGGGGTGTTTATAGGATCCCTTGTGAGTGTGGTGCGGCCTATATAGGACAGACATGCAGAGCTCTCAAGGTCCGTGTACGAGAACATCAAAATTCGGTAAAAAATCAAGAAGTGTGGCGATCAGCTGTTACCCAACATTGTTGGGACAAATGGACATCGTTTTAACGTTGCTGACGCCAAAATTATCATAAAATCTTGATCACCGTATGAACTAAACTTCCTTGAAACTTTTCATATTCTTAGGGAAAAAGAAAATATTGTCAACTCGGACTGTTTCCCGGCCTTCTCGAATGCTTGGATGCCATTTGTTCACCACGAGAGGGCGCGCCAGGCGGGGGAAGTGAAATCCCGCCACAGTACTTAACAACACACGAGGTCAGTTCTCGAGGCACGTGCGTCGAGTCAACAACACGTTTGAAAAAGGTGGCTCAATTTTAGCCACAGAAACTTAGATCACGTTTGTAATTTTAAAACTTGTGCTCAACAAACGTCGTAGTGATTTGAACTTTGAATGTTTGAAAAGTATAAGCAAGCTTTAAACAGGAGGTCACGCTGGGATACTGGGAGTAAGAGATGAAACGGAGCGCGAAGGAATCCGTGTTTTTATTAAAATAATTCCTTCGAAGCAGAATTTTAAATAAATGGAAAAAATCCGCCGATTGATCGGTTGGTTGTTTGAAGTTCAATGGCACAAAACATCCCGTAAAGGCCATACTGTACCATAAACAGGGGGATCGCGGAACAGTATATGGTTCCAGTAGATTGGGGACGCCACGTCACTCCACGTACTCACCAAGAGGTAAGCTTTCTGAGGGGAAAAATCCTCCGAGATATTTCGCTTTATGGAGCAACACTTCATACGTTGGGTGCCTTGCGGGGAACATAAAAGTCAAGTGTCGACTTCTATCAAGCACCCCTCGGGCCATACCCCTCAAAGTCTTGTTTCGTCCTCTGTTCTACGTCAATCCCTGTATTCAGCAAAAGGTGAGCTTCTAAGGGATACTTTCAAAAGAAGTTTTAGAATGTCGTATTTAATCAGGTAGAATATACCGGTTTTTCAACATTGAAAAATGGTCACGATCTTTGAATCTTTCTCCTCATGGGCTCACCATCAGCTGAATACGGGAGTGGTATGGCGTCCCCGAGCCGCGATCACTTTGTGTTTGACGCAGTATGACCTTCAAAGGTGTTTGGACCATTAAACTTTAAATAACAAACCAAACGTTGAATCTGAGCAATATTGTGGAAAATCGGTGTTCCAACGTTGTTAAACCGGTTTTCTTCCAACGGTTGCAAAAACCGACATTAGTTCAACGTTGATGATGCAACCAATTTCCAACCGGCCGACATCGATCATGGTCTGTGAAATATAATGGTCTCCTATGGGAATAAATTGGGATATAAATGGGAAAATGGAAGAATAGTGGGCTCCTACTTGGTAAATGCTTTCATTTCTTTGAGAGCTTTACAGGTTTATAATTAATAAACATTCTTTTGCTTTCTTTATAAGAAAAAATTAGTGTATTTTTTAGAAGATTAACTATTTTATTTTCGATTTTTAAATAATGAAGACTACTGGATATTTGTACTTAAATATAACTGAATATTAGTAGCTATTTGCTGGGGTTTTTGAAATATTACAGCAAAGTTTCTTTTGAAGTCGTATTACGTCAGGATAGTAAAACAAAACAAGTTCTTTTGCGTAGCATTTTTGTTGACCTCAGCAGATCATGTGTTTTATTTCGTGTTCTACACTGAGAAGAATGATCTCGTTTTCTTTCTTTTTAACAATTGCTAGTTTTTGTGAATAACGTCTTCATGTTCCACTGTTTACAAGTTCTTATTATCAAGCTGAGCTTATATTAAATTAACTTGTTGCCCCTGAAACAAGTTTCAGTATTATTCATTACTTATCACGTTATAAGAACGTCAATTATTGCATGCATAACAAAAAGATAAAATATAAACAAACAAAATTCTAATAAAGCGGTTTGTTTATTGTTCCGCAACATTTACTTTTCTTTATACTTTTGTAAATGCACTATTTTACTCCGCATCATTCTAAAGAGCAAAAACATCGGAATGCAACAACTTGGCAACATTCACTAGAAACATAGTTATTTTCCAATTGAACGAGAGGGTTGCAAGAAGCCCTTATAAAGCACCCCAAAGCTAGCGAGTAGTGGCATAGATGGTAAACGATAGTGTCAACGTTCAGTGAGGCCGACGAAAACTTTGTTCAATACGGCAGTTTGCGCTCTCGTAAACTTCTAGGATAAACATATCGCGGTACCATCTAATTGTACTTATGAATACTGTAAGTATTCCCTGCACTGAATTTCCGCATTTGTTTGCCCCAAATATAGAAAAAGGGTGCTTTTTCTTTTTGTAAATGTGTCACTGATTCGCATAAATCTTTTCTCTTCCATAATCAAAGATTATATACTAAGAAGGAAAGAAATTACAACTGTCTAAGAAACTGACTTTTTCGTTGAAATATCGAATTTTAAACAAATTTCTTTCCGTTAAAAACCAGATTTCCAAACGTTGGAATACAAGATTTTCACCGAGCTAAATTCGCTTTGAAACGACGTCGCAATTCAACTGTTATCAACTTTCTAACCATATCCAAATTCTAAAATAATTTCCACCTTTTTTTTAGCGTACTATGTAGCATTGCAAGAAAATTTTATTTTGCCTTTCCTAATGGCCCTGTGTGTGTGAACGCGTTTTCTCACCAAATTATACTCTCACAAAGGAACAAGAGCAGTCATTTCCCCTTCCGTCCCAAAATTTAAAAGAAATTGCTTCACGTGGAAATTACAGCAATCCGTTTTGGCCTTTTCCCTCGGACGGGAAGAATGCTTCTCCCAAAATGGAACACAATGGCGCTTGACTCGTGCGAGAGATAGTTTTATTGGAACAAAGGGATTCGAGATGAAAGGAATGGGTATCAGGAAAAGTCATAAGCCCATTGCTAATTAGTGTTATTATGTGCAGCTAATTTCAATTTGTTCGAGTGAATAACTAGGAGGATGATTCATTACAGAAACGTCCACACCCCTTCGTCGGTGTTCGGAACTTAACATTACTTTCGTGCTTCGCTAATTAGAATGTTTGCTTCTCCCGCAACTGGATGAGATAATGATGTTTTTGCATCCGCTGTAATGTCCACCCACAAATGACTTCAATATAAGCCACCCAGTTAATTCTTCGGCATAGCTTAAATGGTAAAGCTGTTCCTCCGGAGCTGAACGGTCCGGGTTCGAATCTCGGCATCGGCAACTTTTCTTTAAAAAATGGCACCCGAACAGGGACTCACTCTAGTGGCCAAGGGCCTAACTGTTAAATATACCACTCGAGGTCAGGTCGTTATCCTGACTTCTCTTTCGTTGTATGTAATGTCCACCCTCACACACACACACACACAAAAAAAAAGACTTCAATATAAGCTACCCAGTTAATCATTCATTCGGCGTAGCCTATGGTAAAGATGTTCCTTCGAAGCTGAACGCTCCGGGATCGAATCACGACAACTTTTCTTTACAAGACTTAACGTATACATTGGAGTATCTCAAACAATCACTTGTTTTCTATTATAAATTCGTTGGTTGGGATTTAATGGCACAAATAAATAGTGTGTCAAACACAAAGTAATTACGAAACGGTAAACATTTAAAATTACCACCTATTTTTGTAAATAAATATATTGACTTTTATATTATACTACTGAAGCTGCAATGTTTTCTACATCCAAACCCAGCGTCGGATAATCAGTGCGACGTTTACGAATGAAAAAAAAAAATGCTTGAAGAAATGAATTCATAGGATTATCAGTGAGGTGGCCATTGCCTTATGCGGGCGCTATACTGGTTGTTTACGATATGTAACACAACTAAGGTTCTCTCAAAAAAACAAAAAACACTTCGAGTATAAGCTGTCTAAATACTTGTCGGCGTAGCTGAAATGGGGAATCTCTGTCTCCGGAGATGAGATATAGCAGAGCTGTAGATTCGAATCCCGGTATCGACAAAAACGGAACTTTTCGTTACAATAGCGCCAGAACTTATGGATTCCCACTAATGGTCAAGGGCCCAACCGTAACTTCCACCACTCGAGGTTAGGTCGGTGCCCGGACATCTCTTTCAAAGTGGGGGAGGATGCAAGGTTCTCCCCACGAAACAGACTTTGATTATAAGCACCCAAGATACCTGTCGGTGTAGCTTAAATGGAAAAGCGGTCTCTGCGAAGGGTACAGATCCATAAGTTCAAATCCTGGCGTCGACAGAAACGGAAGTTTTTTTTATACACACGTACGTATTATTGATTTAATAACCATAAATTAAGAACGGAACGTGTGCCACTCATTTTTGGATTGCCCACAAAATCGATGGTCGCTTATATTCCATGTCGTAAGTGCCACAATCGCAGATTCGCATGTGGCTTATAAAGAGGTGCGCATTTTATGAAATATTATCGATGTTTAATCATTGGTTATAGTTTCGGATATATGTTACCAACTAATAAATTTTTAATGAAAGGGGCTGTTTGAGAACTTATCCATGGTTTATTTTCCCATTTGTATGAGAATTCCGCATCCGAGTCAACGGATTCCTGAAATGGATCGTGCAATAGCCGACGCCCAATGAGCTGGGAATGATACCATGTTATTTTCTAACGGATCTTTTTCAAATTTGTAAGATTTACATCGATTATTACACACCACTTTTGGATATAGTCGACATCGAAGTTTCATTAAATAAGTAATACATGTCTATCAGTATGTTTATTTAAAAATAGGCAGTAATTCTAAATGATTACCACGGTACATTAAATGGCTCGGCAACCAGGCGGATGTCATTTAATTTCTCATACAAGCAAAACTGTGAGCCTCTTAGAAGCTCCTTAAAGCTCTTCATAGAAGTGCTTTAAGGAAGTGTATATGAAAGTTGGGGGGGGCGGAGGGATGTACTGATTCGGTTACATGCATAAAGGAAACAAATACATACGTACACCTGCCTAATACCGTGCCTTAATATTGTGCCTAATACCGCCTAATAATGAAAAACTTGACTTCCAAAGACGAAATATATAATCGCTATCTTTCCTTGCCGTTCATAAATATCGATGGACAACATATTATCAGAGAAAACGAATTAGAATATTGCAGCATGGTTGATTGGCTGGTTATTAGAATTTAATGGCCTAACCTCTTGTATAAGGTCTTGTTGTGTCAAGCACAAGGTGTAAAGAAAAGTTGTTGACACTGGGATTCGAACCCGGAACGTTCAGCTCCACAGAGACTGCTTTCCCATTTAAGCTACGCCGACTAGTATCTGGGTAGCTTGTAGAAGTACTTTGGTGGGTGGACATTGAAAGATGTCAGGGTAAGGACCTGACCTCGTGTCGTGAACGTAACGGTTGGGTCCTTGGCCACTAGTGTGAGCGATTATGTTCGGGCGCCATTTGTAAATAACTGCTGTCGACTCTGGGATTCGAACCCGGAACGTTCAGCTCCGGAGCGACTGCTTTCCCATTTAAGCTACACCAACAGCTATTTGGGTAGCTTACATCGAAGTCCTTTGTGGGTGGATATTACAATGGCTTGGGCAACTCGAGAACGCAACGTCACTCCCCGTGCTTACCAAAAAGGTGAGCCTCTGCGTGGAGCATGCTGTAGCAAAATGCTGCACGTTATCCACATTAACCAAAGATCTATTTTTCGGTGTGCTGTTATCAGATAAATCGACAATTACAAATGTTGACTAAGTGGGAATCACATTATTGTGGTACAGCTAAGAGTGCACATATGAACTAGGCTAAACAATGGTGTTTCTGTCAGGACGTAACGATTCGTCTAAGAGTTTTCTAAGAATCCTAATCTGACTTCCGCGAACACGTTAAGCTGCATAGTTGAACAGGAATTTTGTTCAAACAGAAACAAGTAACAACATTACAGTTTGTGAGAGTATCGCAAAAACTACAATACCGTCTTATGTACTTACTGATGTTCGAAACTGGTTGCTGATGTTTGTTAAGTACTAGTCCACCTTACAGCTTTGATGCTACACCCGTTGCTTCGATACCACTCTGCAGGGTACAATCGTATACCGCAAGGAACTTGTAGAAGTTTGCAGTGCGTCGATTATGTGGTTGATTAGGCAAAGAATTTCAACACACAGTCCAGTCAAGGCCCTCTCTATCAGAAGGCCTTGGTCCAATCGAAAAGGATTTCAAGTCTGCTGGTTGTTTTGTGCTTTGGCGCACTTCCTTCACACTCCAAGTCCAAATAACTGTGGAATGCCACGTCTCGTCACGTACTCTCAATCGCTGTGCCCTTAGGGAATCCATCTCTCTAGTAAACGATGAAGCACTTTAGTTTCTAACCGCGAAAGAGCACGACACTTCAAAATAGTATTTCAAATAGTGTTTTACGAATCTAAAGCAAATTAGTTGCTTTAAAGTTTAATGGCACGAAAGTCTATAAAGGCCATGCTTTGCCAAGCACAAGGTGAATACGGAATACTACATGGTTCGGGCACCTCGCGGACGCCACTACCCCTACTCACCAAGAAGGTGAACCCCTGAGGATAAAACTTTTTGATTAAAATGAAAAAACTTCATTTTACCCCCTTCAAATGTCTAGAATTCAAGTATAATAGTGTGACACACGGAACACTGTAGTAGTTTACAACAATTTATCGCGTTTAACTGGTTAAAGCACCTCACTAGAAAAAACTATGAGGTGTATAGCTTAACTATTTCCTCACGTGAGAAAAAAGTAACTTGCAAAATTTGGACGGCGTAAATCTTAGAATCTAGCTAATATTCTCGGCATCAAGTAGCTGCGAGACTTTGACTTTCGTATTCTTCTTTTATGTTGAGTTGTATACGGGTGGGAAGCGCAGAGTAAAAACATATTTTGTCTGTGGAGAAAATGGTAAATAGAGACCATATTTTCGGTAGTATTGCTAATTTTGGAAGCAAACGACGAAACCTGTGTCACACAGAGAAGATAAAGTAACTGGTCATACCTCTAAATTCGCTGTTACATTGTAATGTAACAGCTAACTAACTTTTAACCACTAACCGTAACACACTCTCTCATGGAAAAAGGGAAAAGGAACGTCAGCATGACGTCACTGAGCAGCTTCTTTAAAACACGTTCTGTAGCGAGTCTGCAGAGAGAGGTCAGGTTATCCGGAGACTAACCCTTCCTGTAAGACTGCCGCTACTAGACGTCGAATAAGAATTAATTGGGAGTCCTTTCTTTTGGCCTTTTGGGTAACAGATAAGTATAAAGAAACTTTCTTATACTTTTTGACATATTTTGACTAAGTCTCATAAATA
>JJRW01S0004364.1:113790-125162 GCA_001188405.1 Loxosceles reclusa | reverse complement strand
ATAATGAACATAAGCAAGACGAAAGTTATGTTTAATAATTTCATCAATAAGGATTCTATTGAAGTTGACTAAGTGAAGTTGGAGGAAGTTATATTTATCATGACCAACAGCAGACTATAGATGAAAGCAAGAAAGGAGAGCGAAGCTTGGATGGAGAGGAATAAATAAATTGTTTCCTGTTTTCCTTCCTGTTTTGACGTATGGTTGTGAAACATGGGCATTAACAGCAATTCAAAAACTTCGGCTTACACAAAGAAGTGTGGAAAGATGTATGCTAGGTATTACAAGGAGAAATCGGAAGAGAAATGCTTGGGTGAGACAACAAACCAGGGTCTATCACATGCATAAAGAAGCTGAAGCAGGCTAGCCCACATCATTAGAATGCATGATAATAGGTGGACAATACAAGTTCTTGATTGACTGCCGAAAAACGTCGGCCCAGTCGTTTCACTTGCACCGCCTGAAATCGTGTAGTCGTTTACCTCGGGTATTCTGAAGTCACCCAGTCGTTGAATTGGACCGTCTGAAATCGCTCAGTTGTTTGACCTTGACCATCACCGTTGGCCTTGAGCACCTGCGTTTCACCTTGGCGATTTGAAATCGCCCAGTCGTTTCACTTGGACCGTCTGAAATCGTCCTGTCCTTTGCCTCGGGCCGTCTGAAGTCTCCAAGTCGTTAGATTCGATCGTCGGAAATCGCTCAGTCGTTTGACCTTGAGCAGTTGACGTTGACCTTGCCAATCTGAAATCGCCCAATCGTTTCACTTGCGCCGCGTGAAATCGTATAGTCGTTTACCTAGGGCAATCTGAAGTCTCTCAGTCGTTAGAATTGGACAGTCTGAAATCACCACTTCGTTTGACCTTGACCATCAGAATTTGACCACTTGCGTTTGACCTTGACGAGCTGAAATCGCACAGTCGTTTTACTTGGACCGCCTGAAATCGTCCAGCCGTTTGCTTCGGGCCGTCTGAAATCCCCCACTCTTTGGAATTGGACGGTTTCAAATCCCCCAGTATTTTGACCTTGAGCATCAGCGTTTAACCTTGACCACTTGCGTTTGACCTCTACCATCTGAAATCCTCCAGTCGTTTGACTTGGACTTCCAGAAATCTTCCAGTCGGTCGCCTCGCGCCGCCTGAAGTCTCTGAGTCTTTAGAATTGAACCGTCTGAAATTGCCCAGTCGTTTGACCTTGAGCACCTGCGTTTCACCTTGAAGATATGAAATCGCCTAGTCGTCTGGCTTGGAACGTGTGAAATCGTCCTCTCGTTTGCCTCAGGCCGTCTAAAGTCTCCCATTAGTTAGAATTGGACCCTCTGAAATCACCCTGTCGTTTGACCTTGACCATGAGTGCTTGACCTTGACGATCTGAAATTCCCAGTCGTTTGACTCTGGCCGTGTGAAGTTTCTCAGTCGTTAGAATTCGACCGTTTGAAATCGCCCAGTCGTTTGACCTTAAGTATCAGCGTTTGACAGTGACCACCTGCGTTTCACCTTGACAATGCGAAATCGCCCAGTTGTTTCATTTAGACCGCCGTAAATCGTCCAGTCGTTTGCTTCGGGCCGTCTGAAGTTTTTCATTCTTTAGAATTGGACCGTCTGAAATCGCCCATTCGTTTGACCTTGACCATCAGCGTTTGACCCTGAGCACCTGCGTTTCACGGTGACGATCTGAAATCCCCAGAATTGGACATTCTGAAATCGTCCTGTCCTTTACCTCGGGCAGTCTGAAGTCTCCAAGTCGTTAGATTCGACCGTCTGAAATTGCCAAGTCGTTGAGCATCAGAGTTTTACCTTGGCCACTTGTGTTTGACCTTGACGATCTGAAATCGCCCAGTCGTCTGGGTTGGAGCGTCTGAAATCGTCGTGTCGTTTGCCTCAGACCGTCTGAAGTCTCCCATTTGTTAGAATTGGACCGTCTAAAATCACCCTGTCGTTAGACCTTGACCATGAGTGTTTGACCTTGACGATCTGAAATTGCCCAGTCGTTTGACTCTGGCCGTGTGAAGTCTCTCAGTCGTTAGAATCCGACCGTTTGAAATCGCCCTGTCCTTTGACCTTGACTATCAGCGTTTGACCTGGACCACCTGCGTTTGACCTTGCCCATCTGAAATCGCACAGTCGTTTGACTTGGACCGCCTGAAATCATCCAGTCCTTTGCTTCATGCCGTCTGAAGTCTTTCATTCGTTAGAATTGGACCGTCTGAAATCCCCCAATCGTTTGACCTTGAGCACCTGCGTTTCACCTTGACGATCTGAAATCGCTCAGTCGTCTGGCTTGCAGCGTCTGAAATCGTCCTGTCGTTTACCTCAGGCCGTCTGAAGTCTCCCATTCGTTAGAATTGGACCGTCAGAAATCAACCAGTCGTTTGACCTTGACGATCTGAAATTGCCCAGTCGTTTGACTTGGACCGCCTGAAATTGTCCAGTCGTTTGCTTCGAGCCGTCTGAAGTCCCCCACTCGTTAGAATTGGACGGTCTTAAATCCCCCGTCTTCTAACGCTGAGCATCGGCGTTTGACCTTGACCACCTGCGTTTGACCTTGACCATCTGAAATGTTTGCCTCAGGCCGTCTGAAGTCTCCAAGTCATTAGAAATGGACCGTTTGAATTCGCCCAATCGTTTGACCTTGACAATCTGAAATTGCGCAGTCGTTTGACTTCGACAGCCTGAATTCGTTCAGTCTTTTGCCCCGGGCCGTCCGAAGTCTTCCATTTGTTAGAATTGGACCGTCTGAAATCACCCATTCGTGTGGCCGTGACAATCAGCGTTTGATCTTAGGCTCATGCATTTCACCTTGCCCATTAGAAATCGCCCAATCGTTTCACTTGCACCGCCTGAAATCGTATAGTCGTTTACCTCGGGTATTCTGAAGTCTCCCAGTCGACAGAATTGGACCGCCTGAAATCGTCCTTTCGTTTGCTTCGGGCAGTCGGAAATCCCCCACTCGTTAGAATTGGACGGTCTGACATCCCCCAGTCTTCTGACCTTGACCACCTGCGTTTGACTTTGACCATCTGAAATCACACAGTCGTTTGACTTAGACCGTCTGAATCTTCCAGGCGTTTGCCTCGGGACGTCTGAAGTCTTTCATTCGTAGAATTGGACCGTCTGAAATCGTCCTGTCCTTTGCCTCGGGCCGTCTGAAGTCTCCAAGTCGTTAGATTCGATTGTCGGAAACCGCCCAGTCGTTTGGCCTTGAACACTTGACGTTGACCTTGCCCATCTGAAATCGCCCCATCGTTTCAATTGCGCTGCCTGAAATCGCATAGTCATTTACCTAGGGCAATCTGAAGTCTCTCAGTCGTTAGAATTGGACAGTCTGAAATCACCCCTTCGTTTGACCTTGACGAGCTGAAATCGCACAGTCGTTAGACTTGGGCCGCCTGAAATTGTCCAGTCCTTTGCTACGGGCCGTCTGAAATCCCCCACTTGTTAGAATTGGACGGTCTGAAATCCCCAAGTCTTTTGACCTTGAGCATCAGCGTTTCACCTTGACCACTTACGTTTGACCTCTACCATCTGAAATCCTTCAGTTGTTTCACTTGGACCGCCGGAAGTCGTCCAGTCGCTTGCTTCGGGTCGTCTGAAGTCTTTCATTCTATAGAATTGGACCGTCTGAAATCGCCCAGTAGTTTGACCTTGACCATCAGCGTTTGACCCTGAGCACCTGTGTTTCACGGTGACGATCTGGAATACCCCAGACTTGGACCGTCTGAAATCGCCCTGTCCTGTGCCTCGGGCAGTCTGAAGTCTCCAAGTCGTTAGATTCGACCGTCTGAAATCGTGAAGTCGTTTGACCTTGAGCATTAGAGTTTCACCTTGGCCACCTGTGTTTGACCTTGTCGATCTGAAATAGCCGAGTCGTCTGGCTTGGAGCGTCTGAAATCGTCCAGTCGTTTGACTCTGGCCGTGCGAAGTCTCCCATTCGTTAGAATTGGACCGTCTAAAATCAACCTTTCGTTTGACCTTGACCATGAGTGTTTGACCTTGACGATCTGAAATTGCCCAGTCGTTTGAGTTGGACCGCCTGAAATCGTCCAGTCGTTTGACTCCGGCCGTGTGAAGTCTCTCAGTCGTTAGAATCCGAAAGTTTGAAATCCCCCAGCCATTTGAGCTTGAGCATCAGCGTTTGACCTTGACCACCTGCGTTTAACCTTGGCCATCTGAAATCACTCAGTCGTTTGACTTGACCGTCTGAAATCTTCCAGTCGTTTGCCTCGGGCCGTCTGAAGTCTCTAAGTGGTTAGAAATCGACCGTCTGAAATCGCTCAGTCCTTTGACCTTGACCATCAGCGTTTCACCTTGTCCAACTGCGTTTGACCTTGCCCATTTCAAATCGCCCAGTTGTTTGACTTGCACCGCCTGAAATCGTATGGTCGTTTACCTCGGGCTTTCTGAAGTCTCCCAGTCTTTGGAATTGGACCGTCTGAAATCATACATTCGCTTGACCTTGCCCATCTGAAATCGCCCAGTCGTTTGACGTGCACCGCCTGAAATCGTATGGTCTTTTACCTCGGGCGTTCTGAAGTCTGCCAGTCATTGGAATTGGACCGTCTGAAATTATCCATTCATTAGACCTTGACGATCTGAAATCGCAAAGTCGTTTGACCTTGAGCATCAGCGTTTGATCTTGACCACCTACGTTTGACCTCTACTATCTGAAATCATCCAGTCGTTTGACT
Organism: Loxosceles reclusa; assembly: GCA_001188405.1. NCBI lineage: Eukaryota > Metazoa > Arthropoda > Arachnida > Araneae > Sicariidae > Loxosceles > Loxosceles reclusa. The sequence goes on along the minus strand of JJRW01S0004364.1, from coordinate 120,478 downwards.
TGGACCGTCTGAAACCTTCCAGTTGTTCGCCTCGGGCCGTCTAAAGCGTCTAAGTCTTCAGAATTGGACCGTGTGAAATCACCTAGTCGTCTGACCATGAGCATCAGCGTCAGACCTTGGCCACCAGTGTTTAACCTTGTCCATGTGAAATCGCCCAGTCGTTTGACTTGCACCGCCTGAAATCGTATAGTCGTTTACCTCGGGCATAATGAAGTCTCGAGTCGTTAGAATTGGACCGTCTGAAATCACCAAGTCATTTGACCTTGAGCATCAGCGTCTGACCTTGGCCACCAGCGTTTGACCTTCAGGATCTGAAATTGCCTGGTCATTTTCTTCTGGCCGTCTGAAATCTCCCAGTCGTTTACATTGGACCATCTGAAATCACCCAGTCGCTTATCACGGATCGTCTGAAATATCCCAGTCGTCAGAATTGGACTGATATCGCCCAGTCGTTTGATCTTGACCATTAGCGTTTGACATTGACCACCGGCGTTTGATATTGGCCATCTGAAATCACCCAGTCGTTTCACCTTGGCCATCTGAAATCACCCTGTCGTTTGACTTGGAACGTCTGAAATCCCCCAGTCGTTTGACCTTGAACATGAGCGTTTAACCTTGGCCACCTGCGTGTGACCTTGACAATCTGAAATTGCAGAGTCGTTTGCCTCGGGCTGTCTGAAATCTCCAAGTCGTTTGTCTCGGACCGTATGAAATCTCCCAGTCGTTTGTCTCGGACCGTATGAAATCTCCCAGTCGTTAGAATTGGACCGTCTGATATGGCCCAGTCGTTTGATTTGACCATCAGCGTTTGACATTGACCACCTGCGTTTCATCTTGACCATGTGAAATGGCCCATTCGTTTGACGTGGACCGCCTGAAATCGTCCAGTAGTTTGCCTCGGGCCGTCTGAAGTCTCTAAGTCTTTAGAATTGGACCGTCTGAAATCGCCCAATAGTTTGACCTTGAGCATCAACGTTTGACCTTGACCACTTGAGTTTAACCTTGACCACCTTCGTTTGAACTTGACAATCTGAAATCGCCCAGTTGTTTGAGTCGGACCGTCTGAAATCGTCCTGTCCTTTGCCTCGGGCGGTCTGAAGTCTCGAAGTCGTTAGATTCGACCGGCGGAAATCGCCCAGTCGTTTGACCTTGACCCCCTGACGTTGACCTTGCCCATCTGAAATCGCCCATTCGTTTCACTTGCACCGTCTGAAATCGTATAGTCGTTTACCTCGGGCATTCTGAAGTCTCGCAGTCGTTAAAATTGGACCGTCTGAAACCATAATTTCGTTTGACCTTGACCACCAGAATTTGACCTTGACCACTTGGGTTTGACCTTGACGATCTGAAATCGCACAATCGTTTGAGTTGGACAGCGTGAAATAGTCCAGTCGTTTGCTTCTGGCAGTCTGAAATTCCCCACTCGTTTGAGTTGGATGCATGAAATAGTCCAGTCGTTTGCTTCTGGCAGTCTGAAATTCCCCACTCGTTAGGAGTGGACGGTCTGAAATCCCTAGTATTTTGACCTTGACCGTCAGTGTTTGACCTGGACCACCTACGTGCGACCTCTACCATCTATAATCATCCAGTCGTTTGACTTGCACCGTCTGAAATTTTTCGGCCGTTCGCTTCGGGCTGTCTGAAGTCTTCCATTCGTTAGGATTGGACCGTCTGAAATCACCCATTCGTTTGGCCTTGACCATCAGCGTTTGACCTTAGTCACCTGCGTTTCACCTTGACGATCTGAAATCACCCCGTCGTTTGACTTGCATGGCCTGAAACCGTATAGTCGCTTCCCGCGGGTAATCTGAAATCTCCCAGTCGTTAGAATTGGACCGTCAGAAATCACCCAGTCGTTGGACCTTGGTCACCTGCGTTTGACGTTGAAGATCTGATATTGCCTAGTCATTTGACATGGACCGTCTGAACTCTTCCATTCGTTTGCCTCCTGCCGTCTGAAGTCACCAAGTCATTAGAAATGGACCGTTAGAATTCGCCCACTCTTTTGACGTTGAGAATCAGCGTTTAACCTTGACCACCTTCGTTTGACCTTGAAAATCTGAAATCGCCGAGTCGTTTGACTTGAACCGTCTGAAATCGTCCTGTCCTTTGCCTCGGCACGTCTGAAGTATTTCATTCTTTAGAATTGGACCGTCTGAAATCATCCATTCGTTTGACCTTGACCACCAGCATTTGACCTTGGCCACTTGCATTTGATCTTGACGATCTGAAATCGCACAGTCTTTTGCGTTGGACCGCCTGAAATAGTCCAGTCGTTTGCTTCGGGCCTTCTGAAATTCCCTACTCGTTAGAATTAGACGGTCTGAAATCCCCACTCTTTTGACCTTGACCATCAGCGTTTGACCTTGACCACCTACGTTTGACCTCTACCATCTGAAATCATCCAGTCGTTTGACTTGGACAGCCTGAAATCGTCCAGTCGTTTGCTTCCAGTCTTCTGAAATCTTTCATTCGTTAGAATTGGACCGTCTGAAATCGCCCAGTCGTTTCACCTTGATCATCAGCATTTCACCTGGAGCAGCTGCATTTCACCTTGACGATCTCAAATCTCCCAGTGGTTTGCCATCGACCGTCCGAAATCTTTCAGTCGTTTGCCGCGGGCCGTCTGATGTCTCCAAGTCGTTAGAATTGGACCGCCTGAAATCGCCCAGTCGTTTGACCTTGACCATGAGGGTTTGACCTTGGTCACCTGCGTTTGACGTTGACGATCTGAAATTGCCTAGTCGTTTGACTTGGACCGTCTGAACTCTTTCATTCGTTTGCCTCCTGCCGTCTGAAGGCTCCAAGTCATTAGAAATGGACTGTTTGAATTCGCCCAATCGTTTGACCTTGAGCATCAGAGTTTGACCTTGACCACCTGAGTTTTACCTTGACAACCTGAAATCGCCTAGTCGTTTGACTTGCACCGCCGGAAATCGTCCATTCGTTTGCTCCGGACCGACTGAAGTCTTCCATTCATTACAATTCGACCCTCTGAAATCGTCCAGTCGTTTGACCTTGACCATCACCGTTGACCTTGAGCACCTGCGTTTCAACTTGGCGATCTGAAATCGCCTTGTCGTTTCACTTGCACCGCCGGAAATCGTCCTGTCCTTTGCCTCGGGCCGTCTGAAGTCTCCAAGTTGTTAGATTCGACCGTCGGAAATCGCCCAGTCGTTTGACCTTGACACCCTGACGTTGACCTTGCCCATCTGAAATTGCAAAATCGTTTCACTTGCACCGCCTGAAATCGTATAGTGGTTCACCTCGGGCATTCTGAAGTCTCCCAGTAGTTAGAATTGGATCGTCTGGAATCAGCCATTCGTTTTAACTTGCCCATGAGCATTTGACCTTGACCACATGAGTTTGACCTTGACGATCTGAAATGACTTAGTTGTTTGACTTGGACCGCCTGAAATCGTCCAGTCGTTTGCCTAGGGCCGCCTGAAGTCCCCACTCGTGAGAATTGGACGGTTTGAAATCACCCAATCTTTTGACCTTGAGCACCAGCGTTTGACCTTGACCACCTGCGTCTTTCCTTGGCCATCTTAAATTGCCCAGTCGTTTGTCTTGGACCGCCTGAAATCGTCCAGTCGTTTCCTTCCAGCCGTCTGAAGTCTTTCATGCGTTAGAATTGGACCGTGTGAAATCGCCCAGTCGTTTGATCTTCATTATTAGCGTTTCACCATGAGCATCTGCATTTCACCTTGACGATCTGAAATATCCCAGTGGTTTGCCTTCAACCGTCCGAAATCTTCCTGTCGTTTGCCTCGGGCCGTCTGATGTCTCTAAGTCGTTAGAATTGGACCGCCTGAGATCGCCCAGTCGTTTGACCTTGAGCATCAACATTTGACCTTGACCACCTGCGTTTGACCTTAACCATCTGAAATCACCCAGTCATTTGACTTTTACCGTCCGAAATCTTCCAGTCGTTTGCCTCGTGTCGCCTGAAGTCTTTCATTCGTTAGGATTGGATCGTCTGAAATCACCCAGTCGTTTGGCCTTTACCATCAGCGTTTGTCCTTAGCGTTTCATCTTGACGATCTGAAATCACCCCGTCGTTTGACTTGCACTGCCTGAAATCGTATAGTCGCTTCCCTCGGGCATCCTGAAGTGTCCCAGTCGTTAGAATTGGACCATCTGAAATCACCAAGTCCTTTGACCTTGAACATGAGCGTTTGACCTTGGTCACCTGCGTTTGACGTAGACGATCTGAAATTGCCTAGTCGTTTGACTTGGAACGTCTGAACTCTTCCAGTCGTTTGCCTCCTGCCGCCTGAAGTCTACAAGTCATTTGAAATGGACTGTTTGAATTCGCCCAATCGTTTGACCTTGAGCATCAGCGTTTGACCTTGACCACATTCGCTTCACCTTGACAATCTGAAATTGGCCAGTAATTTGACATGCGCGCCTGAATTCCTTCAGTCGTTTGCTCCGGACCGTCTGAAGTCTTCCATTCATTAGAATTCGACCGTCTGAAATCCCCCAGTCGTTTCACCTTGACCATCAGCGTTTGACCTTGAGCATCTGCGTTTCACCATGACGATCTGAAATCGCCCAGTCGTTTGACTCGGACTGTCTGAAATCGTCCTGTCCTGTGCCTCGGGCCGTCTGAAGTCTCCAAATCAATAGATTCGACCGGCGAAAATCGCCTTGTCGTTTGATCTTGACCCCCTGACGTTCACCTTGCCCATCTGAAATCGCCCAATCGCTTCATTTGCACCGCCTGAAATCGTATAGTCGTTTACCTCGGGCATTCTCGAGTCTCCCAGTAGTTAAAATGGGACCGTATGAAATCACCCTGTCGTTTGACGTTGAGCATCATCTTTTGACCTTGAACACCTGCGTTTGACCTTGCGATCTGAAATCGCCAAGACGTTTGACATGGACCGCCTGAAATCGTCTAGTCGTTTGCTTGGGGCCGTCTGAAGTCTTTCATTCGTTAGAATTGGGCCGTCTGAAATGCTGCAGTCGTTTGATCTTGAACATGAGCGTTTAACCTTGGCCACCTGCGTTTGACTTGGACGAACTGAAATCCCCCAGTCGTTTGTCTCGGACCGTCTAAAATCTCCCATTCGTTAGAATTGGACCGTGAAATATCGCCCAGTCGTTTGATCATGACCATCAGCGTTTCACATTGACCATCAGCGTTTCACATTGACCACCTGCGTTTGATTTTGACCATGTAAAATCGCCCATTCGTTTGACTTGGACCGTCTGAAATCGTCCATTCGTTTGCCTCGGACCGTCTGAAATCTCCCAGTCGTTTGCCTCGGACCGTCTGAAGTCCTCCAGTCGTTAGAATTGGACCGTCTAAAACCGCCCATTCCTTTGACCTTGACCATCAGCGTTTCATCTTGTCCACCTGCGTTTGACATTGCCCATGTGGAATCTCCCAGTCGTTAGACGTACACCGCCTGAAATCGTATAGTCGTTTACCTCGGGTATTCTGAAATCTCCCAGTCGTTAGAATTGGGCCGTCTGCAATCACCGAGTCGTTTGACCTTGAGCATCAGCGTTTGACCTTTACCACCTGCGTTTGGCCTGGACGATCTGAAATCGCCCAGTCGTTTGACTTGGACCGCTTGAAATCGTCCAGTCGTTTGCTTCGGGCCGTCTGAAGTCTTTCATTACTTAGAATCGGACCGTCTGAAATGGCCCAGTCGTTTGACCTTGACCATCAACGTTTGACCTTCAGCACCTTTGTTTGGCCTTGACGATCTGAAATTGCCCAGTCGTTTGACTTGGACCGTCTGAAATCTTCTAGTCGTTTGTCTCGGACGGTCGGAAATCTCCCAGTCGTTAGAATTGGGCCGTCTGAAGTCACCGAGTCGTTTGACCTTGAGCATCAGCGTTTGACCTTTACCACCTGCGTTTGACCTGGACGATCTGAAATCGCCCAGTCGTTTGACTTGGACCGCTTGAAATCGTCCAGTCGTTTGCTTCGGGCCGTTTGAAGTCTTTCATTACTTAGAATCGGACCGTCTGAAATGGCCCAGTCGTTTGACCTTGACCCTCTGGAATCGCCCAGGATTTGATCTTGACCATGTGCTTTTGACCTTGAACATGGGAAATCACCCAGTCGTTTGACCTTGACCATCAACGTTTGACCTTCAGCACCTTTGTTTGACCTTGACGATCTGAAATTGCCCAGTCGTTTGACTTGGACCGTTTGAAATCTTCTAGTCGTTTGTCTCGGACGGTCGGAAATCTCCCAGTCGTTAGAATTGGGCCGTCTGAAGTCACCCAGTCGTTTTGCCTTGACCATCACCATTTCACCTAGTCCACCTGCGTTTGACCTTGACCACATGAAATCGCCCAGTCGTTCGACTTGCACCGCCTGAAATCGTATAGTCGTTTCCCTCGGGCATTCTGAAGTCTCCCAGTCTTTAGAATTGGCTGGTCTGAAATCACCCAGTCGTTTGACGTTGACCATGAGCGCGTGACCTTGACCACCTGCGTTTGATCTTGACGATCTGAAATTGCCCAGTCGTTTGACTTGGACCGCCTGAATTCGTCCAGTCGTTTGCTTCGGGCCGTCTAAAGTCTTTCATTCGTTAGAATCGGACCGTCTGAATTCGCCCACTCGTTTGACCTTGAGCATCAGCGTTTGATCTTGACTCTTTAAGTACCAGTACTTAAAGAGGAAAAGCTGCAGGAGGTGATGGAATCACGCCCGATATACTAA
>JJRW01S0004364.1:20366-33343 GCA_001188405.1 Loxosceles reclusa | reverse complement strand
CCATTACCACTCAACTGTGTATTAAATTTCATTCAACTATGATGCTTCCTTCATGGTGTTGCAATTTTCACAAACAGGAGTATAAATACTATAAGCAATGTGACTATTCAAATAACTTTTACAACCATTTTGATTCGACTGGAATTTCACTGGTGATTTTGGTGGTTTGTCAATAAAGTAACTATTGAAAAGTAGTTAACTATATGCGTCTCGTCAATTTGAAGTTCTGAATGGTCCTTGAGAAATTCGTTGGATATGAAAGCTTCTGGGCTGGATTGCCACGTCCTGTCCTCAAATGTCAGCCGACGTTTGGATGTTGTTGCACACATCCTCCGCAGGGCAGACATCCTCTTCTGTCTACAGCTCTTCCTCAAATGGAAGGAGAGCTGTAGATAGAAGTCGAAGACTGCCTTTCAACTATATGGCAATTGAACTTCCCGTTGAGGGAATCACACTAAGAAAAATTCACATTATTGAAGAAAGGAACACTCACTAATGAAGCACAACACTTTGTTTTATTTTACACTTGCCACCACGCAAATGCAGAAGAAACACACGAACTACCATGAATACAGGTAGAAACACTCGACCACAACTTAAGAACACACTGTGGCCATAGCGAAATCAAGCAGGGAACTACATTCGAAAGCAAGAAGACACACACACTTCACAACGCAAGAAGGAACACACTCTCACGAAGGTACACTACCTTCGGAAGCGAAAAGGCACATATTCGAATACAGAAAACAATATATATATGTATATATACGATTAATTGGGTACGTGCCCACGAGTTTAGTAGCACGAGAAAATAGAATATTGCATGGATCGAATCTCGTGGGACACCACGTAATTTCCCGTACTCTCCGGGAAAAAAGTGAACATGGGGACGTCACATTATTCCCCATACTCACTAAGAAGGCGAACAAAAGGACGCAGCTTGAGTCCCCATACTCACCTAGAAGGTGATCCCCTGAGGAGTTAAAATGAATCGAAGATTATTCTTGAAGAGTTTGTGTTCGCAAGGGATCTGAGTCGTATAACTACAAGTTTGTTCCAGTATATTTTGATTCTGAAATGCACTTTTGATTTTTGCAACTCGCCATACAATGATCACTATGTTCTGAATCCGTTCTGCTCAAAAGCACTCATGAAGTATGCCTTTTGTGGTTGCTAAAATATTGTTACGGGTAACTGGCCCTTAAAAAATTAAACCAAGTAAACACATTACAAATTAAAACTGTCAGGATGACAAAACAAAGAAATCAAGCACAAATAAGGACGTGAGGTTCAAATGGGATACGAGCACTTGTGTTTATGACAAAAGAATAAATAAAGAAAAATAATACACCAGTTAAAATAGAGAAAAATGTAAATTAAATTTCAAAATGTATAGAGACGATGTTTCACCATAGCATTACAAAACTAATTATAAGAGAACATAACATGACAAATTTAACACAGCCTAAATTTAATAAACATTAGAAAACAAAATGATCACTAAGAGTTCTTTAAAATCTAAACTCTTATGTCTGAACCACTAAGATTTACAAATCCCAATCGACCTAGGAAAATCCCAAAAACCACAATTAAACTCGCGTCAGGGTACTGGAGAGATATATACCAAAACCAACACTCATCGTACTCTAGCTAAAGTGCACCCCTGAGGGTCCTAAAAGAGAAAACGTGTCTTCACTAGTATGGCACACGCAACTCGAACTCGCCTTTCAAATTCACCACAGAAATGACTAACTAAATTATCACTCAGCTGAAGCAGATCTCGCACACAAAGAGAACACAGAAACGCGTCGCTGTTACATCCATAAAAACTCTTCTGGACAATCACTATCCGACAGGAAATCGACGCTCTAAACAGCGAAACGTACCAACCGTTAATTCCTACGACCGGGAGTTAGAGACAAAAAGACGCTTTTGTGCAGTTTTCATTCCTTTTAAAGCGTTACCGAACCATCTGGAAGCCTGGCGTGACGCAAACATTACGTGGCCTTCGCGTACATTTTCGCGTACCCTTCTAAAGGTTTTGCTGTGATTGACACATCAAGGCCACAGCCAACATACTCTCTCCCTCACTGGTGATGATGCAATATCAACACAATAAAAAAGCGGAGTGGAAAAAAACCTCCTATCTAAACAAAAACAGAGGGAGCCAGAGCTCCGTTTCAATATAATCAGTTTCGGTGGTTATCTGATGCTGGTGTCTCGAATTCATTTTTCTTTGTATATTTTCCTCAGAAAATGAATGTTATTGATGGGTTATAATTCGACAGTAAATTCCACGCAGTCCTGCTTCGTCGTACATTTTTCACCTCCATATCTGTTTGCCGATATAGTGAAGAGAGTTACTATTTTCTATTCTTGCAAGCGTATCACTCACAAAGAACCTCATATGTGTGAATGCGCACTACTTAAACAGAAGTAATTTTCCGGGAGAAGATCCATATTTTGAGGTAGCTTAATATGCACTGATCAGCGAAAACTGTATTATCATTGTGATACACAGGGAATGAGAGTGACGGGCTGATGGAAAAGAAACGTGACAGTGTAGAAATAGTATGTAACTTCCGGTGATCCAAACGGATCATTCCGTTGAGGCCCCGTGCAAATAATGGGGAAGGCTTGATAATAGTGAAAGGGCCTTCAGGCTGGGGATGCCTGATTTCTGAAAAGACAATGCTCGTCGGTTGTTCGCGTGCTGCCATCATTAGCGTCTGTAAAAAGTGGACAAGTGATGATGAAATCCACTGTAGACATCAAAGAGTTCCGCATTCACGCTCATCAACGTTGAAGACTTTCCGCTTGTAAATTGAAACAGACAGCTACATGGGGCACAGCTGGCAGTTGAATACAATACAGTTCAAAGTACTAGTGTGTCTGCGCACATAATTCATATTAATTTGCTGAATATACATCGCAGCTGAGACGACCGTCAGGAGTGTCCTATGTTGACCCAACATCATCATCACTTACGATTGCAGTGGGTTCGTGAAGATCGTGACTGGATCATGGAACGATGGGTAAAGTTGCCTAGGACGATAAATCGCAATTTCTACTGTATTATGACGGTGGCGATTCAGGATATGACGTTTTCAAGATCAGCTGATCGATATACACACGGCTGGAGGTACACAGGCTTATGGTGGTGATATTATGCTTTGAGAGACGCTCGCATGGACAAACGTGGGACAAGCGGTTATTGTAGAATACACCGTGAACGTTTTGGAGTATGCCATTATTCTTGCTATCTAGTTACACACAACAGTGGCTTGTGTATTGCGCTTTGTAACTCGTACTTTCCAGCAGGCTAATAGTATTTGTAACAAATCCAAAGTTTTGTTCGAATGATTCGACTGATGACTAATTCCATTTGACCCCATCGCAGGGTATTAGTCCTAATAAAGATATTTGGCAAATCATGAAACACCTCTAAAATATCACGAACTACCACCTGGTAACCTATAGGAAGTGCGTAATATAAACTTGCGCATCTGACGCAATCTAATTCCATACATTTATCAGTGACTTTTAGACACCCTGACACAAATATTTGCAGAAGATTTACGTGCGAAGAGTTTAGAATCACGGTATCAGGTAGGTTCTTGTAATGTATGTTGTGGCTGAGCAATGTATATCGCTTTCGCTTATCGAACATTAATATCGTATGAATATATCACAGGAAGACTTCGACTTATTGTGCCATTCGTTTAAATCAGCTTATGCTCTATTAAGATGTTTACTTGGAGTTACTTTGCAATATTTCTCCGTTCCTCGTTAACGTATTAGCGGAGTGGGGGATAGGACACTATTTGTTTTTTATCTGACTACAAATATGCTTGAAGTATTAAAAAAAGTCAGATTTCCCATTTTCTAAATAGGGTGTTTTGCATTTTTTTTTAAACATGAAATATAGGTAGTCCTGTATTTTGTCCTTTATATTTTTAATCCTAGATATTTTACACCCTTTGTTCTTTATATTTTCTATCGTCTGATTTGTCTTTTCCAAGGATTTCTTATTACTTCAAAGGACTCGGAAATTCTACGGTTTATTAACTTTTTGAACTCTCGTTTAGCGATCCGAGGAAATTTTGATTACAAAATTGACGTGTACCGCACCCTGTCACGTAAGCCTACGTGAGACTTTAAGTTACTCCACTTAAACTTCGGAAACAATAAAAAAAATTGCATTTGCGCCAAAATTTTAACAACCACTCTTCTCCGTCCGCTGGTCGTAATTACGTGCGTCGGCCAGACGCGATAAGGCAGGCACATGCCGGAATTAAACGTTATGGATGAACGTGGCTTTAGTTCGAAGAAACTTCGCTACCTTCAATTTGAGTTCTGCTAATGTTCATTAAGCTTACATATGCGTACATCTACCGGAACACGGAAATCTCTTTTCCATAGGTTATGTTCTGAAAATTATGGCATTAATCGCTTTAAAAATCTCAGGAATTATGTTTTAATTAACGAAATTTTTATTTTGAAATATCTTTCAAGATTAAACCATTGATGGAGCAAATTAGAAGATTTAGGATGTAAATACATAGCAGGCGGTACTAAACAAATGTTACATGTGCCGCAGCGTGAGTTTTGTTACAAGTTTTTCCTTAACAGCTGCAAAATTTCCAATTCCTTGAAAATGCGTACATATCCAAAACAAACCTATGGACACTATATTGGTCCAAAAGAGGAGAATTTCAGCTAGAAGGTCAGCAAAAGTGTCGAAAGATGCACAATTATGTCAATAGTATAAAGCTCTTGTTAACACTTCCGGATAATTCAGCCTAAAGAGAATGAGAGGGTAGCTTTATATTAATGTCGGAAGTCTGAGCTCCCTCGGAGTCAGACAGTGAAGCTTCCGCGCTTCTACGTGATTTCGAGGCACAGCTGCGTTTAGCAGACATAATAATTTCAAAGTGGTTGTACCTTGCAAATAAACACAAGTTCCCTTAAGTTTTAACCCACAACATAATAACCTAACTAATTTTAGTACTTTGCTAAAATTACATTAGAAGTGAGCCAATTTAAGTTTAAAATAAACTTAATTTATTTGTGCGAGCAAATTTACACTTTTAAACAACTTCGGTGCTACTTTGCACCTAAATAATAATTCAGCAATAAATATAAGTATATGCAGTTCAAATATAAAATACTCTGTAAAGTAATACTTAAGCCTTTTAAATAATTTAAGGCTTATAACAACAAAAATAACTTAACTGATCCAATATCCCTATCAGTTGGTGTAGTTGTAATTTATTGCACACTAATTTCGAGTGTACTTAATCTTAGCTTCAAATGCATCTACTCAATTATGAGGATCTAACTGACGCCGTAATTTAACAAGGCGTTACAACCTATTTATCCGTTTCAGTCAGACGTAAAGTGTCTGCTGTAAATTTCGTTGTATCTCCTCGGTGTAAAATCTCCGAGGGTTATTACGCAAAAGCGTAAAAAAAAGCTTTAGTTGCCAAAAAAGGCTACGATGCACAAAGACGTCGTAGCAAAAAGGCCACGGGCAGAAGGTGCCATTTTCGATTTTGCACGCTCTTTTATCTGTTTCTTGTGGTCACGTGGCTTGTGACGCAAAAGCCTAATCTACATCTTTCCAGTTCTAGTGATGGCAAAAAAAAGACATGATATCCGTGGGATTCGCTGCGCCGCGGTTAGTAAGGTTAGTAAAAGGAATGTGTTAATTCATTAGAACAGTAAATTTTGATTTAGTGAAAGAACGAAACATGTGCACATAAGAGTATAAAATATGACCTGCAGGAGAACTTATGAAATATAGAAGAAAGGTAGTATTATTTGCATAAACGTTTTAGTATTGCGTGGGATGCACGTTTATACTCGTGCAATAGTGGCAACAATGAGGCGTACTTGTAATCAAGTCATCAATGATAGCTTGCGTGAAAGAATTGCATCCAGCAATAAGCGTTCTCCGTAATCCTGGGAAAGTTCTGGGTAGTGAACTGCATATAGTTACTCATCAGCCGATGTGGTATCAGACGTTCTCTAGCGGATTTAAATCCGAATATTGGGAGATCAAGTTCATTCGACGAATATTTTGGGTTAAAAGATAATAATCTACAAGTCATACTCTTTGACGCCGGTCTTCATTACTCATGGAAAGGACATTTGTATAAGCAGCTCCGTGAAAATTACACACGAAGGAATGTAGGATTTTATGAGTGTAGCACATGCCAGTAACAAAATCACCAAGAAACACATGTAAATGCGTACGGCCATTATGTAATGTTTTCTCATACACATACATTACAGCCTGCAAAGGAGTCTCGTGAAATGGCATTTGTTTTGTAATACTGCGTTCCCGGTTTTCTCCAGATAAAATGGCTAAAGGTAACACCTTTGCAAGCTGAATCTTGAGTCATATATAAATATAACGGAATCCCCGTCAGTGTTACGTTTCTGCAGTTGTTGCCGGCAGAACAGAAAATATGATTGACGTATAGGAGGCGTCAGACGAATAAAAGTAAAGTTATTGCACTTGGTCCAATTTCACCAAGTCTCTGAGAGACTGTCTGCCGTGATACATTTTCGAAATGGTTACTCAGATATTTGAGGACAATCCCCAAGGAATGGGCATTCTGCGTCTTTGCTTCGGTAGCGCCAAATACCCCTTGCCTTTGGCAGTTGTGAACCGCGAACGGCCTTGCTGAGGTCTCTTGGATATATAACCCGTCTGATGAAATCGTTTCTAAACTCGCGACACAACGCCTTGTAAATCCCTGGTTTCTTAAGCTTGAAACCCACTGGTCGCTAGCGAATTGTATCAGAAACCCATTTATGCGCTTTTTGGCAAACACTTCCATTAATCAAAGAAAAGCATTTACACTCAATAACAACGGAATGTTTTGAATAATGTCAAGAAAAATCCACGCTGTATTTTAGCCATTTACCTCATTTACATAAATCTCTGTTTCTGCTGAGTTAGTGTAAATTGTTTCTTCAACCACATCTTCCAAAAGAATATTGGCAGGCATTATCCAACTGCTGTGTCATTTTATGAATGCAATGTCATCATAGAGATGGAATTTGATCTACCTTTAATTTCGGATATGCGTAGCTCTTGAAATGCTCAAATATTGCAATACAAAATCCTTTTGTTTCTATCTACAACCCATTCTTCTTCTCTGGTGAAAATATAACTTGTGTAGGTGCAATGCTTAATATCTATTTAAAGGAGAACACTAATAACACGTACGTTTGTGTTGGCGGTGCGTTAACAACCATACAGAATGCAGATACATAAAATTATTGGTCTCTCATATGCCATGGTCGCCTTCACTGTAACTCTCCCTTCTTCGATCATTATTACACTGTTAGGGGTAGGTTCATCGAAACTAGATTTAGTTCTGGAAAGTCGGGGTGATGACCTCATATCTATATTGTAGTGGAGTGGCATGCTTCGATCCATGTTGTTTTATGGTCAGATTATACAGATGCACATGATACTAAAGAAATTAGCTACAGGCTGCTACCCGACTTGTCTGAATTTGTCTGTTATTCAGAAAGAGGTGAGGAGGCTATATGAAATTAATATGTTTTTGTAGATTATTATTGCAGTATTTCTTTTTCCAGAGTTACAAAGGGGTGTTGTGCAGTCTCGATTTCCAAACGGATGCCTTTGTGTGAGGATAACACGGACGCGAAATAATGACATCATCAAAATTACGGACTTCACAGGATCACTGCTTTAGCTTGAGAAACACATATGCGACTCATTTGCTATTACGGCGATCCTAGCCTTTTTTTCTCTTAATGTCCTTCAAATGCATATTTCGAGGCTTAAGAACAAAAATATCGATTACTTTGATGAATTTGTAGGAGTTTGTGAAGGATGAGAGACATTTCTTTCAACTGCAGGTATAAATATATACTCAAGTTTCTTCAACCACCAGTGTGGCTTAGTGATAATATCAACTTCTTTCGAAGTCAGAATTTTTCAGCGCAAAAACTAGAAAAACAGTTGAAGTTGTAACATGCAAAAAAAACTTCACTTATGTCGACACCGGGATTCGAACCAATGGATCCGTCACATCTAAAGTGATCGCTTTAACCGTTAAGCTACGCCGACAGGTATCTTGGCAGCTTAGTTTAAAGCCTTTTGTGGAAGAACCTGACAAATAAGGTGGTTTGTCTTATGCAGCATCAACCGAATGTCATTATTCTTTATTAGTTATATATTTTGCGTAGGCTCACTCATACGTTACGTGGATAATTACATATGCAGTTTCACATTTATCGCTATGTATAGAGTTGTTATACGCATAGTAGGCGAGTTCGAATTTGGAAGCTGCCTAGTCAAGGTACCTATGTGTGGTGGGAAGGACGTTTCATTGGTGATAGATATCGTGGGAGAATAAAGGATATAGCTTAAGAAATGATGCGTGTTGTTACTTAATATTTATGTGTTGACAATAGGTGAAGCACGAATGTACATTGATAGGGTCAATAATAAAAACAGCTCTCAGTATCACTTAAAAGAGTGAAAGCATCGTTCTCCTAAAAACCAAGAAATATAGAAAATAGAACTACAGCCACAACGTCACATTTGCGATGAATATGAGGAAGAAGGAGATTCCACAATTTAACTACAGCATGTAAACCACTTTAGGAAGTTGTTAATTGAATTAGGTGAAAAAGAAGTTATCGGTTTTTCATCAGACAATCTGTCTCGCAACGAATATTTGTAGAACAGAAAAAGTAAAAAAGTACACACTATGCATTTTATACTGGTAGCACACCGTCGTGTGATGTTGTGTACAACTGTGCTATTGCTTGAAAACGTTCTATCATGTGCTAGATTAAGTGAGAACATTCTGCTGTTCTTTACCGCAATGAAATTAAATATTGAGGATGTAGTATTTTGATGTTTTTCCATGTTCCACGTAAAGTATCTATGAACTTTATTGACATATATCAGTTCAGAGAAAAAATACGAAAAATACATGAAATTACAATCTGTTACTTTCAGCACGAGAAGATTCGAAGGTTACCTTAACCTAATACAACAGCAATACTTACTACATTTCAATGCACCATTTGTTTGTAAGCAATATATCTAGTCGGTAAGAGATTTCTATACGATGTATTGCAAAACAGGCATTTGCAACGCACCCGTAATCAAAATCATATTTTGTCAAATGCAGGAAGCGGGTATTTGATGGATAATGCTTTTCACATATCACCCAAACGAAAGAATCCAGAGGCGTGGAATCACGCAATCACAACAATCCAGTTTCACAACAAACGCATTTTATTTTCCCAAGCCTCAAGTATATACAAACACAAATCTAAAAAAGGAAATAAAGAGATGAAAAAAGCACCTGTTACAAACTGTTTTCCATCTCTTCCAGTTATGTTTGGATTTGTGACTGTTTTTATAGATACTAAAAAAATTCAGAGGTAATTCAGGCAGTTTCTGAGGCCTTATTTTCGGCGTTTGCCTAATACTAGAAAAACCGCCTATAGTGCAGATGTGCGAAAGGCACCCCTTGAAAACTGTTCCTACATTTTGAGTGTATTCCTTAAAATTATTTATCTATTTATCAGCTGACCAAAAATTTTCTGTCGTTTTTGTGAAACTACAAAGTTTAAAGAATGTTACACGCAATAGACAATAGATGGCAATAAAATCCCAGCAATATGGTAAACACGATTTAATTACGGTATCTTATATAAAGAGAAACGGAAAGGTTATCTCTTAACATTATAAAAATTGGCCTAAAAATGAATACTGCAAACTCTATAATTTGTGCGTGTATGTTATATGAGTTTCAACTTGGAACAAATGCTGGGCAAACGGCTCACAAAATATGCCAGGCTTTCGGAGAAAGTTCAGTCAGCACCCGCACCACCCAAAGGTGGTTTAGAAAATTTTCTTCCGGCAATGAACCGCTTAAAGATGCGCCACGAGAAGGGCGGTCATATGTCATTAATGATGATGAATTACAGGCTGCAATCAAAGAAGATTCCACTCAAAATTGTCAGATGTTAGCACAAAGGTTCTCCGTAAGTGACGAAATTGTAAATTTACATTATCTTGGGAAAGTTTACAAGCTCAGCAAATTGATAGTTCATCAATTGATACCTGCCAATAAGCTAGAGCGCCTGAACATTTGTTTGGGATTGCTTCATCTCCATCAAAAGGAACCATTTCTTGACCTTTTATTAACATGTAATGAGCAGTGGCTCTTGTACAGCAATCCCAAAAGATAGCATTGGTTGTCATCCACTGATGCTATGCCACTGACCAGTAAATCCAATATTCCTCAGCAATATTCCTCAGCATGTGCGCATGTTGGACTGCATATAGAATAGTTCACTATGAACTTTTACCTTCTGGCCAGGCAATTATTGATAACGTCTACAGTGATTAACGCCGTCGAGTTCAACCATCACTTTTTAAAAAACAGCCAGGTTTAGTGAACCGTAAAGGTGTTCTCTTTCTGTACGATACTGCTAGGCTTCTTGTCGTGCGTGTGACCTCTGACACAATTCAGACCCTTGGATAGGAACCGGTTTTGCACCCTCCTTATTCCCCTGACCTATTGTGCCCTGACTATTGCGCCCTGACTATAACCTATTTTTAAGCCTAGATAATTATCTGCGGAATCGACAGTTCAGATATAGAGATGCTATGGAAACGGAGTTAGAGAACTTTTGCAACTCAAAAATCGTGACTTTTATAAAATTGGAATTTATAAACTTCTTTTCTGTTGGGAAAAGGTTATTGAATGGGACGGTCGTTATTTTGATGAATGAATTGTGTTATTTCCTGTACAATTTTATGTTTGTTTTCATTCAACAAAACGATAATTTTGACTTACTAATGTCGCGTATGCACATAGTAGTCTTACTAAAACTAAAATTTGCTCGTTTCAAATTCGCATTTCTATTCGAACAGATCTATCGATTTTACGTATGTAATATTCATATTTTTTCACTATTTGAACCGTCGCTGTGGCTTCGGATTTGTAGCGTGCCGTCAACTGGCGTCGTTGGTAACAAGTGCTTTTTACATCCTTTTCAGGTTTCTGGATTTGTGTCTGTTTTTACAGATACTTGAAAATTTTCAGGGGTGATTCCGGCGGGCTTATATTCGGCGTTTGCTTTACACTAGAAAAGCTGCCTATGCATACACTTGTTTGAAAGGCACCCCTTGAGAACGGTTCCAACATTTTGCGTGTATTTCATAAAATGGTTTAATTGGTTGTTTCGCTTTAAAGTGTGTGTTTTTGCCTCCCACACTTTTTATGTTTTAATTTTTAATGTTTCTTTTTTAATTCTTACCGTAATTATTTACCTGTTTTGTATGCATACACTGAAGTAGCAAACGACATGGGATAGTAATATGGATATATCCAGGTAGCAGTAGTAGGCATAATGGGTGCATAAATGGGAAGTTCATTGTCAGTACTTTCAGTTGTATGGTAGTGAGTCCAGTGAAACCTTGTTTGAAGTGATTATGGCTACACGAAGAAAATTGACGGACTTTGAACGCGAAATACTAGTTGGAGCTTGACGTATGGTACATTCGATTCTGACATTGTTCGGAAATTCAACATTCCTAGATCCACATTGTCAAGAATGTGTGGAGAGAACCTGATTTATGTCATTACCTCTCACCATGAACAACGCAGTGGCCGACGGCGCGTGCTTAAGGAGCGCGACCAGCGACGTCTGAGTAGCGTAATCCGTTCTAATAAGCGACACTGCGTCAAATAACAGAAACAATCAATGACTCCCGTTCTAGGCACATGCCCATGAGGTCAGTGCAGCGACATTTGCTGTTGATCGGATATGGCAGCAGAAGCACGTCTCGAGTGCCTTTATTAACAACCCGTCATCGGCAGTTGCGCCTATCTTGGTCTCGTGAACATACCAGCTGGACAGTAGATGACTGGAAAACATAGCTTGGTCAAATAAGTCACGGTTCCATTTGATATGAGGTGATGGTAGGGTTCGGATGTGACGCAGACCTAACGATACCATTAACGAAAGTTGTCAGCAAGGTACTGTGCTGGTTGGTAAAGGATCCATATTGCTGTGGGACTTTTTCATGGCATGGACTGGGTCCTCCGGTCATTCTGAAACATGCAGTGAGTAAAACGTGATCAGCTGCGTGCAGATCATTTGCAGCTATTCACGCGGACATCGATGAGGTTTTAGAGGATAAGAATGAACCGTATTAAGGAGCCAAAATCTCTAGCGATTTGTTTGACAATTATTCTGGAGAATTGCAGCGAATGACGTGGCCACCGAAGTTGCCAGATAAAAACTCCGACTAAATATATTTGGCATATGATCTAAAGCTCCGTTCATGAGAAACATCGTACCCCCTGCAACACTTTTCCTGTTATGTGAGGCTATACAGACAGAATGGCTGAATATTTCGTCCAGGAATTTCGGACTACTCGTCGGTTGACTCAATGCCACGTCGAGATGCTACACTTCGCCGATCTAAAGGCGGCCCGACACGAGATTAGGTGGTATCCCATAAGTTTTGGCACTGCAGTGTATATATACATAGACGGAGAGAGAGAGAGGGAGAGAGAATTATATTTATACACAAAAAGGGATACACATATACTTTACTCAAATGTGAACAGTATGAGTATACAGATTGTAATATTTATACACAATACAATTTATATACAATATGGTCATACAGAATATGTCAGAAACCGAACGTTCCCATACGTCTAGCTACAATTAACATTCCGAGAAGTTTTTTGCCCATTCTCGTCGTGTAGTCCTGATCATGGCAGAAAACGTTTTACAGGACTCATAATCGTCCAACGGAAAGAATTGACAACGTCCTGCCCATTTGTGCCTCTGATAGGCGTTGCTACCGCCAGCTGGATGTTTGCATATTACGATCCCATAACGTTTGGTTCTTCGGTGCATATAACATGTGCAGTTAATTAACAATAAAA
>JJRW01S0004360.1:105002-115663 GCA_001188405.1 Loxosceles reclusa | reverse complement strand
CAAAATTTGTAGATTTTGTTATGATATTTATCAAGAAAGACCTTAGAACTTTCTCACAATGTAGTCGTGAAATTATCAACTATTAGTGGATGATCTTGGTTCGTATTGTATAATCCACTATGTAACAATTTCTAACTTCTTTCTGTTTAACATATTAACAACTTCCCAAGACAAAATATAACATCCATACGCCTTTGCTACTCAAAAGAAGCGAGGAACCAGTGATAGAAAAGCCACGTGAACAATGACTGGCGAAAAACAAGATATGTAATGTATTGTCTAACTCTCACGCTGTCTCCTCTCCTTCCGAGAAGCAACAATCTATGATATGAGCAGAGACCCCCCAGAAAGGTCTAAATTATCGAAGTGAAGTTAAGCACTCAATAGTGTCCTGAACGAACATAGAATTGTTAATGTTCTACGACTGGATAAAGTACGTATCTGTCGAATATCCTGTAATTAATTTAACCCAATTTCCACACTAACCGATTTCTAACATGCGAGCGCAGCGCGAAAACACGGGATTAACATGCACTTGCTACCACTAAAGCCGAAAATGCAGATTAATTGGTACTTCAGAAGCCTACGTGACGAGAAGCAAAGAATAAAAAAAGAGCAAAGTTGAAGGCGAAGTCTTTTTTTTTTTGTAGTTAACCCACAGTGGTTATCCGATTTTGGATCTCCATCATTCACGTCTGTTCTATACACAGAATTATATACATTTGCAACGGATACTTTACGTCCGTTCGTAAGAAATTGCTAGGCTAAAACACCACATCGAAATTTAAGTCGTCAAGCAAAAGCTCATAATTGAGTTGACACCTTAATTAACTTCGCCCGTCTTCAAAAAAGAAAGCAGTGAGAATAAGATTGATTTAAACATACATCGAAATTAGTGTATTAAAATAGAAGCTAGCCACCAGACTGAAGTATTTGAGTTGAATCAGTTAAGTAGCTTTTGAATATTAAAAGCCTTGTATTTTTAAAAGGGCTTATTATTGCATAATTGCATATATTATTCCCATTGAATTTCATACATTATATTTACAGTATTGAATTACTATTTGCGTGAGAATTAGAACAGAAGTTATATTAAATTTGTATTGCTCGTTTATATGAATAAAATTAAGTTGTTTTAACTTAATTTGGCTCATCTTAATTCCATTAGCAAACTGCTAAAGATTGGTTAAGTAACTAAAACATCTCTGACGATTGGTTAAGTATTTTGGAAAGTGTATATATTTGTTGGGTTATAAATTACGGGAACATTGTTTTTGAAAGGTGTATTAGTTATTATTATTGAATTGAATTATGTCTGCTAAACGTAGTTATTTTACAAAATCACTTAAAGCTGCAGACGCTCTGTTCTCTGGCTCGGAGGAAGTTCAGATTAAAAACTTTGATGTAATGTCGAACTCTCATGCGCATAGCGTTGACTTAGCCGGATCAACAAAGAAAGACATTATAATTCTACTTAGAAGTACATTCACGTTGATAGACGTTTTCTACTGAGTTCAGATAAGTAGAATTACCGTAATAAACCGATGAAGGCCTTAATCAGAGGTATTAAAAATTATTCGTATAGAAATTCGTATTTATCTTGTAAATTTATTTTAGACCTTAATAAACCAGCTGTTTAGATATTACTTCTGTTTTATTCATAACTAGTCGTTATAATTAAGTTCTTATTTAAGTTGAAGATGTGGTATTAATTTATGTTGTATTACTTAATTTTTTGGATTCTCGATAATTTAATTGGAGACGAGCGCGAAACGTTCATACCGCGTAAAGAACATGATAAACTTTGATGATTTAATTTCTGGTACTGTTAGTGCTTAGAGTTCAATTTTTTCAGCAGAGTGTGCTCGCTCGCATGCTGAGTTTGCCGGATATATCAAGCAGACCCTTTCAATTAGTAGTAACTATTAACGATAACAAAAATATGCTAAATAATTCAAGACACATCTGGTCAAAAGTTAACAATATTTATTAAGGAACTGAAGTGCACGATTATTATGCTGTATAAAACAAATATATACATTAGAGTACACGTAGAAGGTTTTCAAGAAGACATTGACTTCCTACTATAATTCCGACTATTGTCCAAGCCGTCGCTATTTTAATATATCTCATGAAACCGAAATATGAAGACCTTGATTCCTTTCCAGCGAGAAGGTTTAAAAGATGTTTTGACCACAGTCTTCTTTAGAAGTTAATCAAAATATCTCTCTTAGTAGCTCTTGGACGAGTGTTGAAGTAGTCCAAGTTTACTCGGAGTTCGATATTATTGAACATGAGGAGTAGCCACTACAGCTGTTCATTTGACGGTACAGATATGTAAAATACAAAATACAAAATATTGTTTTCGCATATTTATGGGTTTGGGGTGACTTTGGGGGCTTTACATATAAGTGTTTTTAAATTTTAATGCTATTATTTCTAGTGTTTTTCTTTTTCTATTTGATTTGGACGAGGGAACTCCGTTCCCTAATTTTTGCTTATCGCTCTTGACGACGGAGAGGGTCTCCGTAATTTTACGGATTTTTAGACATGGTCAGCCATGCTGGGCATTTGCCTGTTGCTGACTCTCATTTTGTATTTTGTATTTTGTATTTTGTATTAGCTGTTCATTTGACGGTACAGATATGTAAATGGTTTGTAAAATGGCATTATGCAGTACCTACCAACATGTAATTGGACACCCCTGCAAACGACGATAAGTGCTATCCAGATACACACACACACACACACCCGTCGCTGTCAAACAACCTGTGGAAAACAACAGCGCCATCAGTCGCACGCAAGATGCCACGCAGTTCGGAGCTCTCTGATATTGAGAAAGGTATCATCGTCGGGTATCACAGAAATTGCCGATCTATATGTGACATATTCAGTGAGCTGAAGTACCCAGAGTCGACAGCTGCCTACGTGATTCACAAGTGGAAGGTGAACGGTGATTTTCGGAATGTGCCTGACCCAGCAGGCCCACGAAACGGGGAATTAGAAACCGACGGGTGCTGTCCAGAGAAATTCGGAAGAGCACCACTTAATAAATGGCCCACATCCACGAGGTGTTTCAACAGGCATCCGGAAGTGTTTTTTCGAAAAGAATGCCCTTCGTAAGTAAGCCCATTTTCTGGGTTTTTATGGACGTCTTGCCACACACAAGCCTTTCATCACCAAGCACTGCGCAGCTAACGTGGTGTAAAGAACGTCGACAGCGGACCGTTGAACAGTGGAAACAGGTTCTCTGGCGCGACGAATCGAGGTTCACCCTCTTTCGTTCGAGTGGCTGGGTCTGGGTTTCGCGTCAGCCTAGAGAACACCCTCCTGCCGAAATTTATTGTGCCCACAGTGAAATTCGGCAGAGGTGGAGCTATGGTGTGGGGGTATTTCCTCCTGGTATGGCCTGGGACTCTTGGACGCAATTCCTGGTTCCCTTAACACACACCTACAGCACCATTTTGGATGGCCATGTGCTTCCTATATTGTGGCAGTTTTACTTGGTGGACCCATGTTACTCGCATGACGACAACGCCAGTTGTCATGTTGCTACGTCGACCATGGCTTGGTATGGAGACAATGGAATTAATCGAATGGTCTGGCCTGCCCAAAGCCCGGACATTAATCCCATCGAAAACCTGTGGTTTGAGTTGGAGCGTCGAATTAAGGGGTGCCCTCGCCTTCTGGAATTCGTGACGGAACTCATCTCTCTCTCCTCCATGTCCAGTGGGAGAAAATACCGCTAGTCGTCGTCAGATTATGATTCTTTTTCAACCAAGAGGCTTTATGAAATAAATCTCCGTCGAGTCACTATAGGAATAAATCCATATGTTGCCAGCTGTTAGATGGATATTGAAATCGTCATTGTCCCTTCAGGCTTCGATGTTAATGTGAAGTAATTGCCCCAGATATTTATTTGATGCTTAATACAAGGGAAAAAGAAACATCGTTTACAGCATATAAATATAATGTAAATATTAGAACTTAGCCGACGTAATAAGAATTAAGCATTTCGGAAAGGAATTCGCCCGGTCGGCTTCGGTTCTACTGCCTTCTAGAGGGCGTGTTGAGGGTTGGATTTCGCCAAAATAGGGATTACGTAGAGTTGGTTAATTTGAATAATAATAGCCATTGTTCATCAATGGTCGTAGGTTCTGTTGCGAAGAAAAAAGCCCTTTTGTCGAGGCCGGAATTCGAACGAATGGATCTGTAATCTCCGAAGTGACCGATTTCCCGATTAAGCTACGCCGACGTGTATCTGGGCAGCTTATTTTCTAATTATTTCGTGATGGAACCTTACACTGTAATAATAATACCTTTTTCGCTTCTTTTTTTTTGAAATTTTCAGGGATTCTTGGATTTTATGTAAAATGTAGTTGGGAGAGACGGATAATATACGTGATTCGTTCTACAATTGAAGATTCACCTATAAAAATCTACTTCGATAACATGCTCCACAGATAACTGTCGGCGCAGCTTAAATGGAAAAGCGGTCTCTCTGGAGATAACAAAACCACAGGTTCGAATCTCCGCGTCGACAAAGGGCAAGGTTTGTTTTGCAATGGCCCCAAACCAGGGATCACACTAGTGTCCAAGGACCCAACCATTGGGTCCTCCACTCGAGCTCAGGTTGGTGTCCTGACCTCTCCCTCAAGAATGAGAAGAAATTTCTCCAGGTCTTATAGCTGCCCTACACGTTCAGAAAAGCTAAATGTATTTCTGGCCCTCCTTGCGATCGAACCAGGGCTTTTCGGTTGGCATCCGAATGTGCTGACTACTACAACAAAAGGACACAAACCAGATAGATCTCAGAACGTTCCCCTTGGCAATATGAGGAAGGATTTTTAATTTATTTTTCGGACGTTCCGCATTTTGAGCAGACTCAAATTCCGAAATAAATTTCAGCCCCTGTGGGTTCAGTATGCATACAATTATACATGCCCGACAGCTGTTAAACAATGTGAAGAAATTTCTCCAGGTCTTGTAGCTGCCGTACACGTTCAGAGATGTTAAATGTATTTCTAATCAATAAATAAATAATTTTCGTTTGCATTCCGAGTCTTCATGATAAGTAACAGTAAACGATTTGTGTTTAAGATGTCTGTTTATATGATACATTTATATGACGTTTCTATGAAATGTAAATTATCGTTTGATAATAAAAGTTATGAGGAATTCTATCATATATTACTCAGTTCCTTTTCCGATATCCGTATGTGTGAAAAAATACCAAATGTTATTTCAAGATTAAAAAGTAGCACATACGTGTCACTTTACCATCAAAAAATGTACGTCGATCATTCAGCGAGAGGTGAATTTCTCAATTCGCGATCCACTTTATCATAATCACAATGTATCTCTTACTAACAATTCAATAACTCTATATTTCTCCGACGTTAGTTTTCACTTTCTCCTTATCGCGATAACTTACACTTTTCGGAAGTGACAACTCTTGTGGTTCCGTCTGCAAACTTTTGACAGGAGGAACAAATTTTCTATAAGTCTCGGATAAGCAACTCAGCGCCGTCATCCTGTCTAGCTGCGTGTCTCATTTCGTTCGTCGTCTGCTCGAATATCATCCCAATATGAGTTCGGCGTCCTCTTTGCCTATCATTACTCCCGCTTAACATATGTGCTTTGCATTCCAAATGCGAGTATTTCACTTCATCTGTTAACGAAATAGTTTTATTATCTACGCCTTGAAATCAAGATGTGAAACTTGCTCTCTTCTCGGGTTATCAACACATAAGTTTCTTCAAATGCAGAAAATGTGCGAATAAGCTTCTGATTTCTATGAATACGAATCAAATTGTTATCTTTATAATTTTTTCATTTTACTAAATCTTCCTGTAATTCTGAAAACCCAGATGAAAAGTTTGGAAGCTCTAACCAAGCATACGTGATTTTCTGACTTCAACAGTTGTAGACCAACAGCAGAACAAATTTCAAAGTTTATTATACATGTATTCAACAGTACAACAGAATATTTATACATAACACAACTGATAGCTCCATGTGCCGTCATTTAACGTCTTTGGTATCTGATGGAAACAAAAGACACCAGGAAAGAGTTTGGAAACCTCTAATTCCAACCAAATTACATCGGAAAATAAGTTTGGAAACCGAAGCGACAAGTAATAAACTCTTCCTCCCTAACAGTTATTGAGAGGCTCCTGAACGGCTCTAACATGGAAATCATCGTCTCGTGATGAAACAGTTGGATCTGTTTGTTCTAATAATCTGCAAAGTGGAACAATGTCACCAGGTAAAACGTGGTTCGTGTATATATCTATAAGAGCAAGTAATTCAAATGTTGCAGTCTGGTGAATCACAAAATGTGATAGGAAACGTGATGTCCTCTACAAATTAGATCGTGAGCGAAATTTGGAAGTAGTTTCAAGAATATGGAAGTTTCCAAGATCGGCTTTAAAGTGAGCGCCTTTGTAAGACATCTGTACTGCAGGCCATCGTTTTCGTCGATCGGAAATATATATATATATGACTAAACACATCAAAGGCTGTAAAAGGGCCATTGCCGTTAACTGGGAGGAGACCCCTTTAATTCCTTATTCAGGCTTAAAGGAACCGACCAGGACAATTGCCTAGTGTGTGATCGACACTTTTCCTCAGTGTAGCTTCTAGTTGCGACGCATAGTGAACGAACGTGTACGAACTACTCACCAATCCGTATTGGCCAGCGTGGTGAGAAATAGCCAAATCCCTTCAAGATGAATGAGAAATTTTGAAGAGGCCTTCATCCTACGATGGATTGATGGGAGGTGATGATGATGATGATGATGATACACATCAAAACAGAAAATTATGGAATGTAACATTCTGTGACACACACAGGTATGCGATAAATCACCGCGTAATCATCTGCATAGTCGGTGATATTCTTTTAGAAAGGCAAAAACGAAGACGTTCCTTGCCAAGAAACATAGAAGAAAGTGTCCAGAATAGATGAAACAGTGAAAGATCTTGTAAAGAAAAGTTGTCGACGCCAGGATTCGAATTCGGAACGTTCAGCTCCGGGGCGACTGCTTTTCCATTTAAGCTACGCTGACCAGTAACTGGATAACTTATATTGAAGTCCTTTGTGGGTGGACATCACAAACTTGGCCATTGAACTGTGGAATCAAGTCAATTTTAGCCATGAATGCAGTATTTGTGTTGGTCATGGTGATGATAAGGGAAATTTTTGGGGAAGTTGAACGATGAAACATTTAAAGCTGAATTGTAAGATTCTCCCCATATACGGCTTCGAAAAAAATAACCTATCCAGGTATATGTTGGCGTAGCTTAACCAGTAAAGCGGTCGCTTTAGAAATGAAAGATCCGTAGGTTCGAATCCCGGTGTCGACAAAAGGCAACATTTTCTTCCAAAGTGCATAAAGACATAAACGTGCGAAATTTCCAACAGCTCTCACGATTTCGGCGTTTATGTCTTTCCATTGTACAGGTTATCCCTGTTTGGTCAACGGCACACTGAACTCAGCAACATATACAGTATACCCTCATTCTAAAGGATTCATATTTAACGGGCAGATTTTCCGCACTCCTTTTTATTTCTCCTGCGTTTGTTGAAGCAGTTCTCAGACAATTGAAACAGAGCTTCTGGTGCACGAAGATGATGATGACAAAGAATTGATCCGCTCTGGTACTAAGGTATTTACATTAAAGGGACATATGGATGACGTCATCGCATACATAGGATTGTCTTCAGATGTATAAGTTCTTGCATATTTCGAACATTTAAGAACTTTTTTCTTTAATGATAAAGAAACAACACGTGTCAAAACAACGAAAGTTATATGGTTTTTTCCACCCTATTAGTTCGCCACAGTCAATGCCAAATAGTGGAATAACAATACAGTAGTGATGCGGCAGTTGTATCTAATGATGATAATACCGCGTGTCGCAAATCTAGGGCTCTGATTTTTTCGACAAGAAAAATACATTGATACCATGAAATTGTACCCGAAGAGCATGTTTCTGAATCCCGTAAAAAACCTTTGGATTAAACAGAAGCAACACTGTTTCTTGTCTGCATTCATGTAATGAAAAAGAACTTACGAATGTCATACGTTTGAGCGAGAAGTGTCACATTCTTATTACATAGTGTTCAGAAAATAAAATTATTATTATTATTATTATTATCAAAACCACAAAGATTCAAGGAAGTGATTGAGACATGAACTGGACACAGAGGAAATATTAAATGTAGGTTACCAAACTTATTTCCTCAGAATGGTACATTTGCACACTTTTTCCAAGTCGATGTTTTGTTTTCCATTACATAACAATGATGTTGACTCAATCTAAGAATCTACCAGTTCCGGTATGTATAGATCTTTCGTTGTGCTACTGAATACGTGCAATAAGCTTCAAAACTTGTTTTGCATTTTGTTTACAATTGTAATCGCATTCACCAGTGACCGATCTCAGTTTACAAACGTTTTGCCAGGTGTGTGTATAATTCATATATACATGCTGATTTACATACATTAAGCAACAAAGTAAGGAAAACGTTATAACAGTAAAAGTATACAACCGAATTGGATGGAATTTAGTGGGCATCTTTATGAAAACATCCAGAATGAACACAGATGAATAGAGCAGATAAACCCATTTAGAATTCGTACCATGTCGCAAAACATAAAAAGTGAAAATGTTTGAATAATGAAATAAGATAAATGCCTCAGTATGATATGTGTGGTCCCCACGAAAGGCAATACGTGATCGACATGCTGTTAATCATCTTCGCAACCATCTCCATAAGCAGTAAATCCTATTATTGTCGTAAACAAGCCTTGAAAGTTTCGCGAAAATAAAACGAAGCTTACAAACATGGTTCCCCTAGAGCGTCTCAGATAGGTTCTATGAGGTTCAAGTTGGGAGAGCGTTATGGCCACTCCATATGGGATTCTTGTCTTCTCCTCAAATCTGCCCTTCGAGCTACCTCTGGACTAGAAGTGGTGTGTGTGTATGTGTGCTCTGGTATTATCCGCATCTAGAGGAAATATTGGCCAGTTGCGCCTGCGCAGCACATACAGATCCATGCATCCCTCTAACAGTATGCCGCCCCAGATCAGAACACTGCCTCTGCAATATGTGCACCTTTCACTAATATAATAAGGATGAAAACGAGTATCTGACTCTTTCTAGATTTACACTCGTCGAGAGTCGCTTTGTAGAGACAATCGCAACTCAACAGTAAATAGTACTGATCTGTTCTAATTTTGTTCCTAGTGGACATGTATCCTGCCAATGTCAAACGATCCCTCCTGTGGCGGCCAGTTAATGGCATATGTACCGTTGAATACATAGCCGCACATATCAGTCATCTAACGCCGATGTTGCCTTTGGCCTACCTGGGCTGTGCCTTCGTGAAGTTGATTGCTTGTTTCGAAACTATGGCTGACAACGGAACAATCGACATTCAAATTTCTGGCAACATCCGCCTGTATATGGCTTGCTTCTAGTGTTCCAGCTGCGCGATACTGTAATTCTACCGATAAGTGTTGCGTCGCATCGATGTCATATTCACGTCTCGGATTCTTCGTGTAGAACTTTCAGCAATGATTGCTGACTCCGTGCGTAACAGCTGCTATTATTCAGTAGCTCGTTTGCGTAAATCATCATGCATCTCAATGTCGGACGCTACTACTTGCTTTCTACAGTAACATATGCCAGTTTGGCGCCTTTTAAACGACTTTCCGCAAAGCTATATCGTTTGGTTAGTTTGTTGCTTAATTTATAGAAACCAGTGTAATTTATATTTTCTACATCTGTGACCTGAACAAAATGTACTGAGCTATGAAATCTTTGGAAAAAAATATGTATCTTTATTCTTTTTCTTCCTGTTTTGGTTTCTAATGAAAACTTTCAGTTTCCTCACATGTTTGACTTTGCCTGTAGCTGTCAAATAATTATTGTTTGTTGCATTAAATATTTGTGTCGTATTGTTATTGTTATATAATTGTATTACTTAAAGATACCCTTTATGGTGAAAAGTATTCAGATATCTTCTTTTCAAGAATCAAAGTCATAAGACCTTGGGCCATCTTTTGCATCAATCACCTTCTGCACTTTTCTCTGAGGATACTTTCCACCAACTTTGGCAATATTTCTCTAAGAATTGTCTTTTACTCGTCTACGTCGTACTATAATAAGTTCAGCAAATGAAAGTGTTAGGTAGGCTTCACATTTTATCCAAGTTTCGTTTCGTCTCTGAAGTGTTTAGAGGAATTAATGTCGGGGATCTGTGACGATCAGTCAAATTGTACACCACTCGTATCTTCAAACAGCAACAACTCAACTTTTGCTTTGTATACAGCCTAGTTATACTGTTGATAAAGAAACTGGTTTGCTTCAAATTATTGCCAGGATGTTGGAATTTCAGAATTAAAAAAATGACGATAGCAAAATCATCAGCGTATAGGAACTTCTGGGTCAGGGTTCCGCGCCATTTGGGCTTCTTGGTTTCAACGTTTCGATATGATTGCACATATCTTCTCCAGAAAACTAAGCGCATCATGACAAGATGGGTTTTGAGCAGAGTATTTATGCCTAGTGTAATGTACTAATTCCTTCCCTTACTAACCTCGAGTTTAACATGCGGCGCAACGTGAAACACGGTACTAATCTTCATCGAT
>JJRW01S0004354.1:69815-83136 GCA_001188405.1 Loxosceles reclusa | reverse complement strand
TGGGATGTGGTGCAAAGAAATAAATAAACCGTAATTTTACGGTTAGCTGAAAGAGTTCAAGTTTGGAACTGCACTCGGCAAAGCATTCCTAAATCTTGCTCCACTTGAGATAATGTCGTTTAAGTGTGAGGAAATTTTTACAAAGGATGTAACCAGATCCTCTCCGACTCTCAACGGATAATTATTACGTACCATTTCAAAAGTTAAAAATTCACTATATTTTCCATTCTTGATTATTTTGTACATGATGATTGCTAATTTATCGTATAATCTATAAGTTCCTGCGCAGTTAAAATTCTTTCATCACTAGACAATATAACTGCATTGTTAGTATTTTTAAGTAGTCATGATTTTTATTCTGTTTTGTCATTTTTGTTATTTTAGTTGATTAGTTTTAGTGATGCTGCACTAGACCAAAGTACAGTAGTTAATAATTGGTAGAATTAAGACTGAACAGACAGTGCGTGCAAAGTTTTTGGGATTAAGTAATAAGGCAGAAGTCTTAAGAATACGGTTTGTTTGGAAATGTTGTAAATATATGAAAATGTTGGGTTAAAAATGTTGTAAATATATATGTCGCCCTTTAAATTGTGCTATAGAGTTAATCCAAGACATTTTATTTCATTAACTATTGTTATATCTCAGATAAGTGTAAGACGAATATTGTTTATAAGTTTATAGTCCTTGAATAGAATAGCATGTGTTTCAGAATTATTAAAGGTTAGGAAATTTAAAGCAGACCAGATCTTACTGTTTTTGATTTGGTTATTGGTATGTGTTTGAGCATCAGCGATTTGGAGCGTGTAAATATGTTGAATAAATTATTAACATGAATAAAAAACAACAAGATATAAGCCCCCCCCCGCACAAAAGACTTCGAAAATAAGCTTTCCAGATAAACGTCGGCGTAGCTTAAATAGAAAAGCGATCTCTCTGGAGATGACAGATCCGTAGGTTCGAGTTCCAACGTCGATAAAAGGGCAATTTTCTTTACAATATGAAGCGTGTTTTGGACCAAACCTCTAGAATACCTGATGCTAAGCGTTTAACTGTGTTCTGACAGCCTCCGAAGCCTTTACCAAAACCTACGAACGTGAAAAGATCTCCGCCTTTCCATCAAGAACCTCAATCCCAGAAAAGACTGACTGTCTCATTTACAGCAATAGTTTCAGCAAGAACACACCGTGAAAACGTTGTATGGTTCTAATATTCCCTTTCATCTAAATAAGACTTGGATAAAAATCCAAGCAAATTGACCAATCTAGGGAGAATTTGATTTTTTATATTTTTGAAACATAAAGTGACTAATCGCTTACGGCACTACTAAAAACATCTGAATTTTGCAATTTTTTTTCGCTTCCGTCAATACCCAAGGGAGTGCTTATTGTGTTATTGAATAAAATGCCGTAGTGTCATACATGTAATTGCATCAATGCCAGTAATTACAGAGCTATTCTTTTAGATGGTGCAAATAGATCTTTAAGAAGTAAAAACAAAAAATGGTAAGTTTTCGTTACAATTGCGCCCAAACAGGGATTCACTAGTGGTCAAGGACCCAACCAAGTCCACCACTCGAGGCCAGGTCCTGACCTCTCTCTCAGTGTGTGGGAGGATGTAAAGTTTCCCTCACAAAAGACTTCGAAAATAAGCTTCCCCAGATAAACGACGGCGTAGCCTAAATGAGAAAGATATCTCTCCGGAGATGACAAATCGTTAAAGTTCGAAGGGCAGTTTTGTTTACAGGTCCGAAGGTGAATATTTTAAGTTAAGAATATGTCGTTCTGAGAAATCTCAAATTATGAAAATGAAAAAAAAAATTGGAGAAATCAGCGCATTATGAAATGTAACAAACAGGAATCGAAGCCTGAGTTGCGTTTAAATTCGACAGAGGAATAAATGCATATGTTATAGATATTGCTTTTGATGGTGATTATTTATTTGAAACGGTTTGAACGTTTATTTCTTCTTCACAAAAATTTCACGTTTAATAATTTTTTTTCATTCTGTTGGCGTTTAACATAGAGAATTACGTCTCATACCATTCAGAAGTTTCTCCGTAATCATCTAGCTCGCGTAAATGAAATATTCTTAATAAGTTTTCACTAAATTACCCTGAATTTTTTCACCGCATACTTAACACTCCTGTGTAAGAAAACTAAGTTTTGCCAACAGCTGCCTGTTTACCATGCTACAAATCCTACTGGTTAATGAAATTGTGGAGTTTGTAGCGTTGCTACGATAGTTGCAATACTCACCGTTCTCATAGTTCGCAAAAAACTACGAGTTTTTTGCGAAAGTCACGAAATTGACAACAACTAACAACTTCGAAGCATAGATAATACCATGTCTCTCTCTGTTTGTCTTCTCGTCTTCTTCGTCTATCTTCTATATCAGAGATTCCCGACCACTAATGTAAAAATCAGGATATTTAGAGGTACGCGAAAAAAATCAGTAATGTGGCAGAAAGAAGCAAATAAATCAATTATGTCAGACGTGATGCAAGTCAAAATTGTTATGTTAATTGCGTGCCAGTGATAGAGAGAGGTTTTCTTTGTTATTTAACATTGAGAAAAGCCCTTCTCACTCTATCATTTGGCGAATGGTGCAGCGTTCCACCTCAATCACCGATAAGCCACCCTTCTCTTTCACTTTAGACTTCCACTGCTCTATTCGAACCGTTTCATACTATAATTCACCTTGCAGCAAAATATTTCTAAAGAAGTCAAAGTGAAGCTTCGTGTACATTTTTGTGCGATGGGGAAATTTTTTCAATACCTCTGGGATAGATCCCAATAACTCTCTAATAGAATTTCGCCCACCACATATTTATCTACGCATTCTTAGCCAATTTCTTTTTCTCTTTTCATGAGAAATTTTTTGCTTGTACAGTATTTAGGACACCAAGAGTTCCGCTACACAAGATGCACACAAGTCTCAATAAATCACATTTTTGATGTTTTATCTTGTTCGATATGCATTCATTTATGAACAATATGATACAATACGTATAATATGACACAAAATTGTGTTTTTTTCCTTCTTAAGATTTACTTTTACTTTTTCGTATGTTTCAAATTATTAGACTGGAAATAAATAAATAAATAGAAATTGAAATTGAAGTTTTGGAATGCGATCGAGCCAAACTGCATTGACTACAAATAAATAAATGTATATTGTTGTTTATCCTGTAACTTGAAAATACATATATACAAATATGAACTTATAGCATGGTGTAAAAAAAAATTGTCGACGCTGGGATTCGAACCCGGAACGTTGTGCTCCAGAGAGACTGCTTTCCAGTTTAAGCTACGATGACGAGTATCTGGGTAGCTTATTAGTGAAGTCCTTTGTGGGTGGACATTACAATGAGATACTCTGATTTTTTTCTCCAAAAAGACAAGCTACGCAAAGAGAAAATGATTCGGAACCACTGTTTCGTATGTTTTCTGTGCTTTCTGTCCCAGTAAGACCGCCCAAACGCTGCACAGCCAGATTCCTCGCTTAGAATATATAAAAAATGCCTACAGAACTGTACGTGTACGACCCTTAGTTTTCGAGTAAAATTCGAAAGAAAAGTATGACGTCATATCCGGTGCAAGGAAAACAAAACTTTATTGGAAACATGAACATCAGTACTTGCATATGTTTACATAGGATGATACCCAAAATGTCCACCGCTCATATCGAGGCATGCACACGCGGGCCGTGGAATGGCTGTCTCCTCACGCTGCAGCAACGTGGTTACCACCAAAATACACGCAGCATGTAGACGAGCAACCAAGTCATTTTCTGTAGTAACTAGGTCTCGATAAACCAATTCCTGCAGATGGCCCCATAGAAAGAAATACAAAGGTGGTAGATCTGGCGATCTAGGCGGCCGTAAAACCAGACCCCCGCGTCCAATCCAATGGGTATTCCATATCCAGTCAATCCCGTACAGGAGTGCTGAAATGCGCCGGAGCTCCATCATGCTGGAACCATAGGCCCTGGATGGCCGCTAAGGGTATGTCATCGAGGAAATCGGGTAATATATCCCGATTAAATACCAAGTATGAATGTCCAGTGAGCCGTTCCGGCAGCAGATATGGCCCAATCATGTGATCGCCCAGTATGTCGCCCCACACATTTACAGACAAGCGGACCTGATGTCTCTGCGGGCGGATTGCACGAGGATTGGACTCTTATGGTTGGTTGTTATGACGGTTGAAGACCCCATTACGTGTGAAGCATCGGTCCACAAGAAATGTGTAATGAAAGCATTATCGTCGTCGTCATGTTGTTGCAATAGCCATTCACAAATGTCAATGCGTCGCTGAAAGTCATCTGTTGTAGACCTTGCACGGTTGTGTAGCGAAAGGGGTATAGCCCCTCTGACCGTAATGTTCTGTGCACAGTACTGCTACTCGCATGCAGCTCCCTGGCTAGTGCGCGTGTGCTCAACTCGGAAGTTTCTTCCACCTACCGAAGTATTGCATCTTCCTGTGCTGGTGTCAGCCTGCCATGCGTTAGTCCACCAACATCATGGAGATTGTGTGTCGGATCGACGCTTCCTGTATTTCTCAGTCTGTCGTCCAACCTGCGGCTGACTTTGACATCAGGAGGATGGCATAATGGATAGCGACGGGCATATTTCCTAGCAAGTCGTAAGGCATTACCATTACATTGACCGAAGACGAAATACATGTCACAATATTCACGAATGGAATACATTATCACCATGCGACGAACACCGGTAGTTACTCGAGGCAGCCTTTTAAATACGATTCCAAGGAACGGCTTGATATCATTCCACGGCTCGCGCATGCATGCCTCTATATGCGTGGTGGCTATTTGGAACATGTTCGCCTGCGAACATGTTCAAACATGTGCGAACATGCAAATACCGATGTTCAGCTTTCCAATATAGTTGTTTCTTCCTTACACCGGATATGACGTCATACTTTTATTTCGCATTTTGCTCTAAGACTAAGGGTCGCACAGGTGCAGTTCTTTCGACATATTTTATATATTCCAAGCGAAAAATCTGGCTGTGCAGAGTTTGGGCGGTCTTGCTCGGATACCCTGTATATGTATATATATATATTGTAAAGAAAAGTTGTCGACGCTGGGATTCGAACCTGGAACGTTTAGCTCCGGAGAAACCGCTTTTGTCGATTAAGCTACGCCGACCTGGTATTTAGTAGCTTATTTTGAAGTGTTTTGTGGGTGGACATTACAATACACTGTGTGTAAATACGTTACCTTGAACCTCTTTCTTTCGAATTCCACAGTACCGCTTCATCATTAACTCTACTCATTCTCTGTAGTTATCTCCTAGCATTTCCTTCGAAGCCTTGCTATCTGAAATTTAAGACTCTTATTTTTACCAAATTACAAGACAATATTATAGGTAAAAGTAAAATCCTTCTCAGCATCCATGTTTTGGATGCAATGTAAATCGCCTCGAGAAATAGAATTTGGAGAACAATGGACAATTGTTTTTCCTGAAGGCAAGAGTAACGCTAACAGGAGCAAAAGCAGACTCCTGATTTGGTTGTAGTAGAAACTCAGGACTGGGCCTACCTTTGGAACTTGGTCATCAAAAATAAACTTCATTCGAAGATTTCTTAAATGTAGCTAAGTAATGCATTAATCTAAAAATGATTTATAAAACTCATTTTCTCTCGAATTTTTCCCATTTCTGTGGAATTGACGATTTCAAGTTTGCGCTATGCACACGTATATGTAATAAAACAAATCGCAACAACCCGAAGTAATTGGCCGATCTGAATCAAATATAGTATGCAAATCACTCTATGCCGTAATGCAAATTATTAATAAAGTTTATGTGCCAATGCATAGCGTGTTTCCTGGCATATGCGCAGTGTGCATCGAAAGGCTCATTTAGGAAGTATCAGCGACTAACTTGGAATGCTCTTATTTACAGCTACTGCTGAATTACCATCGATTATGATGAAGAAGGAAGCCCCAAAAATAAACTCGAATGTCATATATGCAACTGAACGACTTCAAAAGTGGTCGCACCTTGGCCCTAATGGGAGCAGGTCAGATCGCTCGACAGTTTAGACGCCACCTGGAACGGACACCGACTGCAGTTATCAGGTACCGAGGAGGCTTTTACTGCGAACGTCTGGTAATTGACAATGTAATAGACAAGCATGTAATGAAGGCTGTGCTCGTACCAGAAGACGAATACGTGAGGAAAATAGACTTGTAGTGCTGACACAAAAACCGACAAAGTAATTTGTTATAAAACTCTGAAAGTACATTTAAATACTGACTACGCTCTTCAATCTATGTTCTTTTTTAAACTTTTGCAGTTTAAAATAAGTTCAATTTAGTCAACTTAACGCCAAAATTGGGTTAAAAAAGGTAAGTTTTTGTTTAACTATCAAAGTTTCCGGATTATAACATCGAAGTCAAGTTATCTTCACGACTGACGGTTTGACCACTTTTTTCCTTTATAGAAGCCTAAAGTTAACTTTCATGAAAATCGTGCCCTTTTTTATACTTTTCATTTTCCACGTCACTTCCGACCTTTTATCTTTTTTTTTAATCCCTAACTCTGTTTAAATTTCAGCATGACAATTCACCTATGTATAAAATAAAGGCCATAACCAAGTGGTTTAGAGAAATGAGAGTGTGAATGAAATCCACTTATTAGCCCAAAGCCCTGATCTTCACCCTATTGAACACTTCTGGAAAAGATTAGAACCACTGTTGCGAACCAGACCAAACCGCTTAGAAAACATCGCACAGTTGTTTTTCATCTAGAAGGACAATTTCGAACAATTTCTGCAGACACCTACTGGAAAAGAGTGGAAAGTCTTCCTCGAAAAGTAAAACTTGAGACAGCAGCGAAAGTTGACCTATGTCACACTGACATCATACCTGATCCAATTAGTGCATTACTGACCAGGTTAATACTTTATCATACGTGTCTGGCCATTAATTACTAGAAAGAATGTATTCGGATGGCTCGGTTTTCAAGTGGAGTATTTGAGAGAAGTAAATGCAGGATGAGTATACTAGCTCTTTTGCACATCATACTAGCCATAGCCATCAGATTACCACATTGCACTCCTACATTCAATTCTTAGCCAATATGCAAATATGGTATACTAGTGGTATACCATTTCTCTTACAGGCGATACTCAAATTGAGGAGGAATGAGACACTAGAGTCTGATTGGAGTTGCAGAAGTAATTATACATTAAAAGCAAAACTTGTTGGTCAACGTGAATTTGCACAAGAAAGTAAAATGGAATTTGGATGGCCAGTTTAGAGAATCCAGTTTTATTGTTCATACTTTATATATTTATAGGTTTACCGTAAATGAAATTCGATATATTGCTTGAAAATGTGAATTCTGAGTCAAAAGCGGGCTATTTGCTCAAATTAATATGCCCTCTTTTATTGATGGAGTTCGCAGTAGCTTTGCTTGACCCTAAGGACTGCAACCTACCAGGAAGAGCGCCATGGACCTTTGCCAGGAAATCAAACTATTTTCGTTCCTCCCTTTTAACTCTCTCTTTTGGCTGCAGACGCAAAAACCAAAACGGTCACCCAGACCTCATCCGTGGGCCCCATTGTATGTCTAACTCTCCAGGTCTCATTGATAGGAGAACGCAAAACCTGCACAGCGTTGCACCAAGATGGTGCTTAGCCATTTTGCTAAAAAGGTAATCCGGCAAGTCGTACTGAAGTTGCTCCGAGACGTTGCAGTCTTCGTCTGCTACGAATCTTATATAAAATTTTTATTGACAGTCCAAATCGACACAACACCAATTCCTCAGAAAAATATTTGGATGAGGTGAAGGCTCATTAATTTCCTCCATGCAGTTGTCGTTAAAGCCTTGATTCACCAGCAGACCACAGGTCAACCGACTCTTTTGAAACTTTTACAATTTCATACATTTGCGATACCTGTGGTCAGGAGCCAAATTTTCTAACTATAATAGTAATTGATCCTTCCGTAGTAATAAATTGTTTAAATTGTGCATCCATAATCAGGAAACAGGTGTGAACAGTCATGTAGATTGATATTATTTAGACACTATATACTGTACCTCAAAGTAGGCAAACATGTATAAGCCATGTTTTAAGTTAAATAAAGGGCGTCACATAAGATTGCGAGATTGAGCTTTAGCACTAGCTTCGGCTCAGGTGGTACAAATTGTGATACAGTCACGATAATGCCAAAAAGGACGTATTCTAGCCACAGTTGCATGACTGAAGTTATCTCAGATTTCCTCGCGTTTTTCTACCTGCACTGAGGTTTGGTACAGATCATGCGTGTAAATCAGCTTAGTTCACACCACCACAAAATATGCTTGTGATGATGTATGGTCACTGATGATCATGATTATAATGACCATGAATGACCAATGCTTATATATGGTCATTATTTAGGAGAAATGAATACAGATATAATTATTTTTTTAAAGTCCTCCACAACAAACTTGCAAAGTATTTAAAATATACGAGTGTGTATGCACTTATAAATGAACTATTTTCAGGAGCTACAAACACAGCTGTTCAAGATGAAGAATTCTCGGAAAGAGAGAACGAAACGATTGCGTCATACATGTCAACAGGCTGTTTATATTAGCCCGAAGAGGGCGTAAATATCTGCCAAAGTTTTCTACAAAGGTATCGATCGCTCATTGTTTCGCTCAGTTGCATTTCCTATTACCCTGTTGGATTGCATAAATTGCGTTTTCTAAAATGCACCAGTCCCTTTTGTATCATCCGTCACATCTCTAGAGAAACCTCCCACTTGAGAAGCGATCGAATGAGAAATTAGTTCTATGATTTTCGTGATGCTAAGTGAGTAAGTTCCTTTCAATTTCGGGATGAAGAGATTCAGGTACAAAATATTCTGACAAAAGCAAAGGTATTTCCACTCTTTTCAAAACTATTTGCTTCTATAATGCATCGCATTGCTTCTTTAATAAGAATGAAGATAAGAAATTATGTGCGTGTTATAAAAAATATTACACAAGTAAGATATTAAAACTATAGAGAGAAAATGATAGTGTGAAAAATGATAGGATGATACAACTCTGAAATGCTGATACTCATCAACCAAAGCTTTCTTTTCAATCGGATTCTTTTGGCAAATGCTTTGCTTCTTGTTTTCAATGGAAAACTTAAATTTCTTTCCCGAGAGATCGAAGTGGTAACCGTGACACTCTTAGCAGCAACGCTCACAGAACTGTAGAGTTTGGGATACGGAGGGCTGATCGCGAACCACAATGCGTAGTGGAGAACGATCTATAAAAGTGTTGCCCGGAGTCCCTGTACTTCACCGGCGAAAAACGCACGCTATAAAATATGTGATGCAGTTTGAATGTGGATACATGACTGGTTTTCGTGAACGTGGATTTTCGTATTGCAATACTCCTGCTTGTACGTGCTATAATGCAATGTCAGTGATGCAGGTGTGGAGGCAATGGATCGAAGATAATTGGACGCATCGAAAATCTAGCAGTAGGGTGTAGAATGCGATGACATCTATAAATAAATTCCCATTTTGTCGACGACGGGATTCGAACCTACAGAACTGTCATCTCCGGAGAGTCCGTTTTTCCATTTAAGTTACGCCGACAGGTATCTGGGCAGCTTATTATCGAAGTCTTTTGTGGGGAGAGCCTTACATCCTCTCTCACATTGAAAGAGAGGTTAGGACACCGACCTGACTTCAAGTGGAAGTAACATTTGGATCCTCGGCCATTAGTGTGAGTCCATAAGTTCGGGCGCCATTGTAAAGAAATGCGTCTTATGTCGACGCTGGGACTCGAGCCACGTACCTGTCAGCTCCGGAGAGATCGCATTTCCATTTAAACTACGCCGACAAGTATGTGGGGAGCTTATTATCGAAGTCTTTTGTGAGGAGGACCTTACACATTGCAAGATAATACATACTTTTCCTTCTGGTAGTGACGGACCCTCAACATCATCATAACAGGTGTTAACACAAAGTACAGCATTGCAACAGGTGTTGCATTGTCAGCCAACAGAATTCAACATCGTCAGAATGGCAAGATTCTGGTTGCATGCATCCTCCGTTTGCAGAAAATTCCCTTGAACCTGAATCAACAATGCCTGAGGTTATAAAGAGGTTGTGAATGCAGACAACGATGAACTGGAGTGAAATTAGCAACATGTCGAGTTTTCGGAGGGAGCCATCTTTGAATGCTAATGACCGCATACACTTTGGACAGTTTCTTAATACACGTCATTTTCCAGCGTATAAGTGAACACCTACAAATACTGATTACATTTAATAACCCATCATTCAAACATCGTGCCTTTATTGAAAATAATTGCATGAATTTAAACTTCTCACATAATAATTTAAATAAATTCCTTCCAAACTCGAGGATCTTAATTTTCAATCATTTTATTCTAATATAAATCCAGATGATGCTTTTGAAAACTGTGATGTATATTAATTTCTATTCCCGCCAACCAAATTAACCGCCGCAAAGTCCTATTGTACAGCCTCAACGTGGCGCAACGGTGACAACGTGAGTCAGCACTGATGCAGCTATCCTTTGGGAGGGCTGTGTTGGTGGGGCTTGCGGTTAATGTACGGAGGCGGTTTAATCCAACCTGTAAAGTACCGTGCCGAGGGATGAATGATACCTGGACTATAGGTATCGCGAACGGTCCCCCTCAGGGTACCAGGCAAAACCCTGTTGTAAGTTGCCTTGCACCTGTATAGGAGGGCCATGCAATGTGTGGAACGAATATCTCCTCGCAGTTCTCCCGTCCGTATGAAACAAGAAAAAAGAAGAAAAAAATTGGGTTATTCTAAGGATGTTACCCGATCTATAGAGTAACCGACCAAACAGTCGGTTCAAAAACACACATGAGGAATCATGTACGAAAGTAAGTCTTCCAAGCTGTGAGGTAAAGGGTGCCGACGGCAGTAACCGGAACTCTGGTTCTGGTTCTGCTGGCCTCACTAAATCTCAGAGGCGAAATTGGAGAAGAAACGAAAAGAAAAGGTAGGCCCAGAAGAATGGTGCCTCTTCAAAGGTAGACCTCGTCAAAATCACAGGAAAAGACTTAGGTTGTACTTCTGTACTCCTTCTCCCATGCAAAAGACTGCTAAGAGACCTAGGAATCACGTTGATCCCGGGTCCTTTGTTGAGGCTGTTAAGGGAGTTAAAGTAGCTATTGTAAAGAAAGACTTTTCCGCAAATAAGTTTACAACGTGCGGACTGGAGAGAGTTCAGTTGGCTATCCTGAAGAACACAAATGCCACACCATCAGGAGCGACTCCAAACATTTGGAGTACTGGATTCAGCGTTGGAGCGTTGGTCCTTCCTTGCGGTGATGAGGTCACTGTGGAGTGGATTAAAAAAACCTTCCATGGTGATGGACTCACTCTGGAAGGTGCCGAGCTTCGTCTGCTTGATGCCAGTGAACTGCCAAAACCGATACGTATTGCCTTCAAAACCAGGGACACGTATACCAAGGATGGTAGAGGATTGCTTAAGCGGCTCAATCATCTTAACCCTGGATTGATGTCGGAGGAGGGGAGTGGAGGGTTCCTCAGAGAACTGATGAACCTCACTCCACAAGTTGGATATTCGAGGTGGATGAAGAGGCTGCTGAGGCTGCTGAGGCGATAAAAACAGCAGATTACGGAGCCTTCACTGGACTGCATCAGGGAGTCTTCAAGATCGTCTACGATCCTAACAAGAAGGCTGTTCAAAGGCAGGAATCTGTCAAGTATCAGGCACCAGGTCAAACGGAGGAGCCTGACAAAGGACTGAAGGGATCCAGTAAAGGGGCGACAGCTAGTAAAGATATGGAGGCCAATATGGAGATAGAGATGGAGGTTTCTGTAAAAGAGGGATCCTCCTCTCAGATAAGTTATCCAGGTACATTAACTGCCTGTGAATCTGAATTATTAAAGTTACAGGAGCTAAGTACTGAAACTAGCTCTGAAGACACTCTGCGGCCTTACTCCCCTTTTTCTGAAAGTGAGTCCGAGTTGCTGCAAAGTGTAATAAAACAGGCTGACTCAGACGCTCTACTTGAGTAATTATGTTTGAAAAAAATCAACCTGGCACAGACTAATCTGCATCACAGTTGAGCTTCCTCGTCTGTTCTTGGCATGAAGCTCTCAAGGGGTGATTTGATTGTGCCTTAATTCAAGAACCATGGACCCGAAATGGTAAAATCATAGGTCTTAGTATTAAAGGCTATAAATGTCTTTTTTACATTACTAGCAAAATAGACCTAGGGCACGTATAATCATTAGCTCTAAGTATAATGCTTTAAACTTGGTTGAATATCTAACTGGAGATATTGTAGCCATTAAGATTTCTTACAACGTTGTTTGATTGTATTGAAGATGAAATCGTTTTTATGCCAACTTATTTTCGTTTTGAAAAGGAGGATCCATTTACGAACACTATTAAATCTTTTGTTAAATTTTTTACCGTAAATAACAAAAAATTCATCTAAATGTTATTTTTTCTACATGCTGCTATAGGCATATAAGCCTTTTGGAAGACTAACTGTCTTCTCTTTATCCATCAGCAAACCGCAAGGCAGAAATTCTGTTTAGAAGAAACACTTGAACGGCGGCTCGGACTCGAACCGGCGACCCTGAGCATTCACGCTACTCACGCGACTACCTATGAACACCTTGTTGAGTCAATGTTACGTCGGGTATTAGCGGTTTTGAGGGCGAAAGGTGGTCCTACTTCCTGTTAAACAAGTGGTCATAAAGTGGTCATAATGTAATTGCTCTTCTGCGTATATTTTACTTTCAAGATTATCCTCAAAATGGGTTATCCTTATCGATTTCACTCTGACAATGTGTTATTCGAAAATTACATAAGCACATTTTTCTCCGTTCCAGCAAGCAAATATCTGACCCCATTATGCTTTATTTTCTGATACAGCATAACAGAAAACAATTATGAGTTGTTATTAGTTCAACTCAGTGCTTGCTGTTCTTTATACCACATTATCGAGCTGTACAACGACATGTCGCAACTGTGTTGTCTTGACTTTTCGCTGGATTCCGCACAAAGCCGCATTCTATTTCACTCAACATCTCTTTTTTCGTAACACTTTCTCTCAATTACCTACACTACCTCTCGTTACTCTTTCGAGCCACTGTATATGAGTGTCACTGAAAATATTTCCTGATTGCCCTGAGCATTAA
The DNA here is from genome assembly GCA_001188405.1 of Loxosceles reclusa. Lineage (NCBI taxonomy): Eukaryota > Metazoa > Arthropoda > Arachnida > Araneae > Sicariidae > Loxosceles > Loxosceles reclusa. Next base: position 69,941 of record JJRW01S0004354.1, on the reverse strand, counting down.
AGAAACGTTCTATATGTCAACAAACTGTTCCGTTTATATGTTTTGTTTCTTTTTTCAGTAATTCAATACCATTCGAGTGACATATGTTATACCTGTATTCTGTATGTCTCATTTGATGTTGCCAGT
>JJRW01S0004332.1:8940-22482 GCA_001188405.1 Loxosceles reclusa | reverse complement strand
TCCGTAATTTTGTGGCACTATCCGTACTGCTGTAAAAACAGTTGAAAATTTATAAAAGTTCGCAAGTTTGAAAGCAGGTGCAGTTGAAAGATTCACGTATTGTGCCAATGACTCATCACTCACCAATGCAGTGTACTCTGAGAATGTAGCAGGCACAGAGTAAGAAGCATGTGAAAATGGAAATCACAAAGAATGATTTCTGAGGGAATCTTGGCCATTCATTATTTAATAATAAACTGTATGATCAATTTCTTGTTTCATAATTTTTCAAGCCTGTAGACACCCTGATATATAATATGGATTGGTTGATTGGTAAATAAGAATTTAATGGCACAAAAACCTGTGAGGCCATGCTGTGCAAAACACAAGGCAAATACATACGAAACACTAAATGGTTCGGGGACGTCACGTCACTTTTAACCACTTATTAAGTTTGGAGTAGCAGTGGAGGTCAGTGTGTCATCAGCTACCGAATGGATATGTTGCTCGAACACGTATCTTTTTTTTTAACTATATCGGTAACATATTCTTAAGTTACACATGAAATGAACAGGAATTATATACTCCTGTTTGTGAAAATTGCAACACCATGAAGGAAGCATCATAGTTGAATGAAATTTAATACACAGTTGAGTGGTAATGGTACAAATAAATGATTACATTTTCAAACCAAACAAACAATAAAAAGAGATAGAAATTAGTAATTTGTGTGGCCACCACGCGCCGCAATAAGAGCTGCTACACGACGCGGCATGGAGTGAAACAAAGTTTGAATATCTGCCTGCGGAAGAGTATTCCATATTGTTTGTATGCGTGACCAAAGTTCGTCTGTCGAAGCAACAGGACGAGGATCACGAGCGAGACGCCGCCCAACGAAATCCCACACATGTTCAATCGGTGACATATCCGGGGAATATGCAGGCCAAGGAAGAAGCTGTACCTGCTGCGAATCAAGGTAGGATTTGACAGTCCTGGCGACATGTGGACGGGCATTATCCTGCTGGAATACAGCCCCTGGCAATCCTTGCAGGAAAGGAATAGCTTCGGGCTGTAAAATGTCGTTTATGTATCGGGTACTGTTCAAATTGCCCACAATCCGTAGCAATTGTGATCGTGCATGATATGCTATGGCACCCCAGACCATAACTCCGGGTGTTCGTCCACTGTGGCGTTCGATAATGCACTCCGGAACGTGCCGTTCACCGGCATAGCGCCTGACACGAATTCGGCCATCATGATGCCACAAACTGAAGCGGGATTCGTCAGAAAAGACGACCTGCTGCCAATCAGCACGCCAGCTCCTATGCACATTGGCCCATTGTAGCCGCAGGCGGCGATGGTTTTGCGTGAGAGGAATCCTGTATAAAGGAATCCTTGCGCGCAGCCCACGCTGCAGCAGACGTCTCCGAATTGATGAAGCACACAATGAAACACCTGTAGCTGTTGACCACTGTGATGCCAATTGTCTAGAAGAAGCTGTGCGGTCCGTCAGCGCCATACGCACCAGGTGTCTGTCATCGCGAGCTGACGTCACATTTCGGGGACGACTCCCGGATTTCCGAGCTGTCCGACCCTCGTCCGTCCACTGCTTCCAAACATGCATGATTGTGCTGCTGTTACGCTGCACACGAGCGGCTACTGCACGATAAGACAATCCAGCTTCACGAAGGCCGACGATTCTGCCCCGTTCAAACTCCGAAATTTGCTCAAATTTCGCTTTCTTTCGTCGAAGAGGCATAGTCAAGATTCAGTTAACATTTACTTTAGCATATAACCACCGATCATCATACACGCCTCGCTACAGCCGTCTATTTATATTCGGTTCGATCCGCCGTTCAGAGGGCGCTGTTCAGCATACGCATGCGCTACCGGTCTGCAATTCTAATCATTTGCATATCATGCCCTGCTTTACATTTCCTGAAATTTTCAGCTCACTCGCGTAAGTCCTTCGTGGTGTTGCAATTTTCACAAACAGGAGTTTATATCGTACTAGCAAAAAGATGTTAGTTCCGTAGAATCACGCTTTCTCTGAGGAAGCCAAGAGAAAACTTCTCGGCGAAACTGCAGTAAGTTTTAGCAAATAAATGTAACTGCGTCAAAAATTCGTCGTTAACTTAGTCTAGGGCAGGGTGTTGGTCCTTTCCTCCGTTAACGACAGCTACGAAGGTGTTTCGACGTAGACAGGGTGTTCATAAACTGTTTTAACAAAATAAGAGAGGTAACAGTACCCATCACGACGAACAATAATTACAATGGAATCTAGGGCCGCATTCCATTCAGAGTGTCAGCAAAGCGTAAAGTGATATGTCCACCTTGAAGTTTCAACAGTGAAACAAGAGAATACGTTGCACAATCCCATGCAGATTAAAGAAAGAATCAAAGTAGAAGCACAAAGTGCCGTCCAAAAGGGTGCCGTTGCACAGTTCACACCGGCGAATGAAAGAACGGGCGCACACCCTTTCGAAGACTCCCGGCGTCCTGTTTCGCCGGTCTACTGCAACAACGATTCTCGCGACATGATCTCCCAGTGAGTCGTTTCTCCTTCGTTTCACTGGACATTTGCATACGGCCAATGCTTGACGGTGATATGCTACGTTTCCGGCAGGAGGTATTTCGCAGGAATGGAATGCAGCCCTTGGTTCCATTGTAAATATTGTTCATCTTCATGGGTACTATCACCCCTCTTATTCTGTTGAAACAGTGTACGAACATTCTGTATACAAGACAACATTCCAATAAACTCCGATATATGACAACTTCCAATACATGACAACATTCCAATAACTCCGAATCGTCTACGACCCGGCCTCTCCATCGAGTGTGTGTGTGTGGGGGGGGGGGGCTTTGCCCCTCCTATGTCTGCCGTACGAGGAAAACTTCAACCACAGTATTCGGGAACAGGTTCACTCAAGTCCCCGGAGCAGAATCGCAAACAGACTACTGACATTGTTATTATCCATCGTGTTACAGATTCTAACTGTTTTGAATGACCACCCCTTCCCCCATGGGGGAAATTGCCGCGATCGGCTCCCGAGACCGGCAGAGCTACGACTGCCCAGTCACTCATGGAATGCCTCTCGCTAGGCCATTTCAGGTCAAAGACAAGCCACATTAAGATATCTGGTCAAGCCAGTAAAGCAGTCAACGAATAAATAGAGGGCTGATTTTCATCCGCTCACAGCTGCAAGGGTATACAACACGTTTCCCAGACAGGCTTAGTATAAAGTTTCAACCAACAGTAGGGTAGAACTAACCACTCTCACGACGGTCAGTGGATATGGCGAAGAGTATCTGTTACACCAAGATAAAAGCTGATACCAACGACATGAATCTCGTGCAGAAGCCTTTGCAAGATAATGTTACAGGTAACTGGTCCTTAAAAATTAACAAAACAGACAAACTGCAAATCAAACCTGTCAGAATGGCAAATCAAATAAAATCAGGACACAAATAAGGACGTGAGATCAATGTTTTGGTTATATGAGCCGTGTTAATTTAAAGAAAAATAATGTACAAATTAAATAAAATGTGATCTAGATTACGAAATTTATCATTATTCACAAAAACATCAAATAAAGTCAACGCTAACTATGATCATACAAATTCTCTAACTTTTTAAAGATCAAAATAACACAGTAAATTACAGAATACGGCTGGCTAAATGACATGTTACATAAACATAAATATAACGCAACAAGATTAGAGGAGCTCCTTTACTTTTTTTTTTTTACCTTACATCCGGCGCCAGAAATTTAAAACCCTTACACCTCCTACTGTGAATTCTAACACACGAGCAACCGTCAAACTGACATAATAAACCAACTTACTCACTCCTTTTCGCCGAAAAGACAACCATGGAAGAAACTCAAAATGTCGACTAAAGAAGTCCGATTACCAAATTTCTGCCATCACGCAAACTTTCGCTTTCGCTAAAAGGACAGTAAGCAGAGATGGCACCGTCGAGAATCAACCACAAACCAAGAATCACGCGTCCGATCGTCGTTCCGCTAAAACGAATGAATACTAAGCAGTTTGACTCAGCCTCGCCCTTTTAAATGGTCATGGAATCCTCTCGAAATTTAATGCTACGCGTCTTTCCAGAAAGTTCCACTTCTTTCGCTGCTTCGTTCTTGAGCGCTGCTGTTTCATCCTCAAGGCTGACGAACTAACCGCTGTTTCATCTCTCCTTTTCTAATACGGATGGCGCCAGGCCTGTTTCAATAACTATTTCCAATGGCATAAAAAGCGCACATAATGAAAGGGCTATCATCAGGACGGTAAGATGCTGGGGACGTTCGGAGTTAAGGTACAACACATTCCACCCCGAAAGAATTCTAAATGGAAATCATGTTATTACGAAGATGAGGCAAAATTGCCTCCTAAATTCCCAATAGATGTCCGAAAAGGGGAAAAAATAATCACAATCCATCAACCGTAATCATAACAAGTCTTGTCTAAGGTAATTTCAAACAGCGTTTAGCACAAAGCATACTAAAAGCATCCAACCAAGGGAAAGAAGATTAAATTCAACCGCAGTTTCCCCTCTAAAGAGCAGATTTTTTTTCGAGCAGGCAGGACTTGGCCAGAAAATAAAAGTTTATTCCCAACTCACCTCCAATTCCTTCCGCTCTCAAATTTGCAAAGAAACGTACCTACAAGAAGAGCTGGAAGCGCTCACATTGACCATGATGCATTGGCGGCATCACCGCATATTTCACACCGTAAGCAAAATGGATAGTTCGAAAATCCGACTGGAAACAGTATATATATGAGGGCAGTAAAAGTGGTAGTGGGGAGGCCTATTAGAACAGGGAGATGAGGGAAACAGGGTAGTAAAGCAAAATGTGGGGCTACTGGTTGTTAAGAGATTCACTTTCTTTAGCTAATGCTATACGCAGGAAGGAGGGGGGTGAGATTTTTTTTCCTTAAAATATCGCAACAACTTCAAACAAAATTCAATACAGCTCTTTTTAATTAATATACTGACACGTTTATTAAAGGTACGACTATATATATTATGTGTAAGAAAACGACATTAATTTAACTTTTCCGCTTCATTTATTATTCCATCACTTACTCCAAATAGTTAATGCGTTAAAGAATGAATACTAGAAATGAGAATATCGTCTGCAAATATACTCGAAGTCCTCGAATAATGTACAGTATTCGACATCTGAGATCTCGAATACTCTTTAGCCAACCTAACATCGTGTTGGTATTAAGGTGGTCCAATCTTGGCACGCTAAACAGCAGCAATTATTCGTGGCGAGGACCATTCGAAGAGAGGAAGTCCTGGGTAAGTGGCCGGAAGTAGATTGTACGGGATGTGCAAGCACAAGTTACATACTTCCTGAAGATTACGAAGTGATTCCTGAATTTTGAGCTGGCATTCCATGGCATCCCAAATCTGTGCAAATAGTGTTATTATCCGAAAAGTTACGGGGCCAGAACACCTACTGGAATTCGTCATCATGCTCCTCAAACCATTGGAGCACAATTTCGGCTTTGTGACGCTCGGTATCATCCTACTAGAAGATAACAGTCCTGGTAGAGGACACAGAAGCCGTGAATGGGTATATCTGGTCAGCACGGATATTTACATAGTCCACATCCTTAATCGTGTGTTCTACAACAACCAATGGTCCCAAGCTCGTCCACGGGAACGCTTCCCACAGAATAGCACTGCCATCACAGACCATGTGTACATCCAGCGGCGCATGAGCTGAGCAGCTGTTCTCCTGCATGACGCCGTACAATGACTCGGCTATCGACGTGATGTAAAAAACCGTGATTCATCCGAACCAGGCAACTCGTTTCCATTGTTCTACGTCCCAATCACGATGTGCACGTGCCCACCGGAGTAAGTGACGATTTGGTCAACACAGATGTTCAGTCAACACAGAATATTGTCTTGTGAAAGTTGCACACGTGTGACAGTCGTCTGCTGCACAGTCCCATACACCGCGTCTTTACACTACGTTAGCCGCGCAGTGCTGTTGGACTTGGTGATGAAAGGCTTGTGGGCGGCAGAACGTCCATGAAAACCCAGGAACTGGGCTTCCTCACGAAGAGTATTCATCGAAACAACACTTCCAAATGCCTGCTGAAACTCTTGGCGGATGTGGGCCACTATTGTGTGTGTGGTGTGGTTCTTCCGAATTTCTCTGGACAGTACCCGTCGGTCTCTAACTCCCAGTTTCGTGGGTCTGCCGGCTCGGGGCACATTCCGACAATCACCGCTCGCTTTCCACTTGCGAATCACGCAGGCCACTGCCGACTTTGGGTACTTCAATCCGCTGGATATGACACGTAAGGATAGGCTATTTCTGTGATACCGACGATTACCGCTTTTATCAGAATCAGACAGCTCCGAACTCCGTGGCATCTCGCGTGCGACTGATGGTGTTGCTGTTTTCCACAGGCTATTTAACAGCGACGGGCGTGACGTGTATCCGGATCGCACTTATCGTCGTTGCAGGGGCGTCTAATAACTTGATGGTAAGTAGTATATCCGTAACACAAACACAAGCAGGTAGGTGATAAATAAGACAGTATGCGGGCTATAGCAGGGTGTATAGTAAAGTTTTTAAACACCAAAATAACTTTTAATGGCAGAAAGCTAGGGTTGTGGAAATGAAAGTTTACCTATGGGAAAGTGACTAAGTTTTATCAAAGGGGACTGATTGCAGCGCCCCTAGAGACGGATTTTGGAAGTTGGCGATCCTATCGCGAAAACTATGAGCGATAGCGAAAAAAAAGGCCAACAACAAAAGTGTAGAGCGTCACCGACTTAATGTGAAAAGACATACATCAATAACTTGATTAGAAGACCTGAAATGCAGATCCCTCGGTATCCCACCACCAGCATAAACCACGTCACGAATGACATCGCAAAGGTTGAAAGGAAATTTGCAATCCTCCGGAAGAGTGAAGTAGTGACAGTGTGTAAATGGAAAAGCCATGCCATACAGCATCGGGAAGCATAAACTGGCGGTCAGGAAATCTGTCAGACAGTGCGTGGGACTGAATCTTCCAGTTTAAACACGGCTAGTTATTCCAATGAAAAGTACTGCGAGATGGTTCTTTCGCACGAGGAACGCGGTCATCCGGCAAGAAACGCAGAACGACAATCTATATTACGTTTTCCTGATCGTTCTCATCCCACTGTGACTACTATCATCTAGGTTGTCCGGCGGTTTAGAGAAACAGGGTGTCTTACAAGTCGTCCCCCGCTCACGTAGACCCTGACGTCTAGGTGAGCACGTGTAGCCAGTGGTCGTTCTGGCCCATGCGCTAACCCACCCACACTACAGAAACAGAAACATAAGAGGCCAAATGTGCGGCGTGTAGCCTCACATTTGGCCATGTATGACAAATTTTACATGAAATGTGTCCTAACCCGTACAGTGCAACACTAACGCAAGGGCTGCTACAACGAGATTATCAGAGACGGTACGTTTGGTGTAACTTCGCGATGAACACACTGAATGTGCAGCCGAATTTCTTGATTCACATTATGTAAACCGAGGAAGCGAAATGTGATCGCTGCGGGTATTAATCGATATAACTCGCACTACTGGGCAAGGGGAAAATCCATCATGACAACAAGAAGTTCGTCGACAGGTGCGTTGGTCCCTTAATGTATGGTGCGGAATTTGGAACACTCGCCCCATAACACCAGTGTTGTATGAAGTATTGGGCGATTGGTTATATGAAACTTAATAGCACAAGAACCATGCTGTGCCAAATACAAGGTGATTACGAAACACTAAATGGCTCGGGTATCTCGGAGACGCCACATAACTAACCACACTCACCAAAAAGATTGAAAGAAAAGATTGCTGAGGACATTATCAAACTACAACTAATGGTATTTTTAGAATCTCAATTTCTTATCCAAAATTCTCAGCACAGATTTAGAAGTAAAAGATTTAGGATCATGAGTTACAAACCTTTTGCAATTTTATGACCTTGTTACAAAAGAATTACATAATAGAAACAGTGTCTATGTAATTTATCTCGATTTTCGTAAGGCTTTTAACAGGGTATCTCACAGCAAATTAGTGGGAAAACGAAAAACGTCCACTGAACTGTACGTTTAATTACCGACATGCCATAATTCTAGAACTTTTTTTAATGTTTTTCTTCTTCACAATGTCTTGTTTCTGTATGAATTCATTACTGAAATAAATTGTACACTGCTGACACGTTAGTTGTATTAGTAAAGTTGTATCCGCCTTAGAATGGCACCCTTCTGCAAGCGATTAGTGAGATATTTATGCCGGTGATCGAATACCACGGGACTCGCATTTTAGGGTTTCTAATCAAGTTATTGATGTATATAGAGCGTCATTTCATGCTAAATAGGTGACGCTTTAAATTTTTTCCATTGACGTTTTTTCGCTATCTCTCCCAGTTTTCGAGACTGGATCGCTAATTAACACAAAATTCGTCTCTAGGGGGTGTTGCAATTAGTCTCCTCTGATACAGCATAGTCAATTTACCGTAGACATTAGAATATAGACATTACTTCCACAACTCTAGATTTCTGCGTTCAAACGTCATTTCGGTGTTTAGGGACTTTACACTGTGTGTTCTGCTGTTACAAGGGGTGTTCCAAAAAAACTGAAAGTAAATTTCTTCAAGTTGGCAACAATGGGGAAAACCAAAATGAAAAAGCAGACGATACTTGCGATTAAAAAACTATTTCGGGCAACACTCCGCAAGCGCGGCAGACGATTTTGTTTTCGTTGGTGATCGTTCGTTTTAAGGCAGTTCTCGTATCACTTACAGTGACGGAAGTCAGTGATCCTGAGTTAAGAAATGAAACGCTTTGAGCGATACAATGTTGCCATCGTTTGGGCAAAACAGCTCCAAAAACAGTAGATTTGATGAAGCAAACATACAAAGATAGATGTTTCGGTGAGTCGACGACATTTAAATGGTATAATGAATTAAAGAAAAAAAGACGTTTATCGGCGGAACTGGCTAGTAGACCCGATCGGCCTGAAAGAGTTATTATTGAGCACAATGTTAACGCTGTCTGGATAAGCCTATAAGAAAACCGGATAACATCATGTGCAAAAATAGCAATGGCTACTGAAATTTCAAAAACTTTGGCATTTCGTATTGTGCGTGAGTATTTAATGCTCCTCAGCGTTTCTGGTTGTAAGACGGGACGGGGATCTGCCTTTGTTCGATGGCGTCCGTTTTGCATTTGATAACGACTGAGAAACTGAACATTTCTTTTGCACTTTTGCTAACTTAGACATAATCAACGAAAATCAAAATTAGTACTTTTGTAGCAGAAAATCTTAGACACAACTTAATATAAAAATTTATGGTTTATACTGCACGTGCCTTTGAAAAATAGCGTGCACACTGGGTGCATAAAAATCGTGACCACACGTCCACACGTGCTAATAGTTTAATTAGCATATACAAGAATTTTGTTTTAAACGCAGAAACGAGAAATAGAAGAATATTCAAAATCACATCCCCTCATAATATGAAGAGTAGCCTTTTCTAATTTTCTTTTACTGCCCCAATCTCGAACTGAAGCGCATTTGAAGAGTTATTCTATAGGATGAGTACTGAATATCTTACATAGTTCTCCACAAGAAAAATGTGGCTTTTGGATTTGGCACGGTGAAGTGCTCTCTGGAGTAAGAGAACCAGCGACATCTAGAAGTTAATTTTTATTTCTACGCCTCCTTCCCTCCACGACCAGGGTTATAATTTACAAAGACAACGAGCGGGAGGACGTTCTACAGCCAGAACATACAGGACCCGATGGACTCCTCAAACGGCGGGAAAATTACCGCATTTGTTTCAAAAGTCTCGGTACTTTCGGAGCTCCGAGTTCGGTTGTTAGGAAGAAATACGACATTTATGTCAAAAAGGATATGAAAATAGCTGGAATTGATATCCACTTGCAAACGCAAGGGGGCGGATGACGCTGCTGAATTCAGCTTGGGGCGAAGGCTTAACGTTTTATAGCCGATATCTGTCTTCTTCCACTTAAACACAGAATGCTGAAGGCAATACACAAGAAGGAGATAAAAAAAAAAAGAATCTTTTGTAGACAAAAAATATGGTTACTAATCAAGTCTACCGTCAGTGTTTCAATAAGCATTCAAGGCAGTATAGTGGAAACATTTTCAAAGATGTATCTACGTTCATTCTGACACCTTGTAAAGAAAAACTTTACTTATGTCGATGCTGAGATTCAAACGAATGGATCAATCATCTCTAGAGTAACCGCTTTACCAGTCAAGCTACGTCGAAGGGGTAACTGAGGAGCTTTATTTTAAAGCCATTTGTGGGTGGACATTACATCCTCCCCCACTTGAAAGAGAGGTCAAGGTAAAGACCTGACCTCGAGTGGTGGACCTAATGGTTGGGTCCTTAGCCACTAGTGTGAATCGCTAAGTTCGGGCGCCATTTGTAAGGAAAAACTTTACTTATGTCGACTCCGGGATTCCAACGAACGGATCTGTCATCTCTAGAGTGACCGCTTTACTGGTTAAGCTACGCCGACAGGCTAACTCTGTAGCTTATTTCGAAGTCATTTGTGGGTGGACATTCAACCTGGCGTGAGAAACTTTAAGAACCGTATTGTACGGACCGTCGCTACCGATACACTAAATGCCTGTTCTTTTGGTCAGAAAATGGGAAATCGAGTTTGAAGACGAAAATCTCCGACATTCACAGCCATCTATCAGCGGCCTTCATATGAATAACAGGTAAATAGTAATATAACGGAGTTACTACACGCTTGTAAAGATAATTTTGGAATGCAAAAATTGATTATAGTTTTTTGTACTCCCATTCAAGTTAATGAGAAAACTCATTAAAACAACAGTGAATCAATCATAGTTTTGAAAAAGTCAGCCCTAGACTTGACGAAACCTGGACAAATAAATAAAATTGTTTTTTGTGCAACAACGTGTATAATCCTTTCATAAGACGTATGAACAACTACGTCTGCTCATAATACGTCGCTCAACGATTTATGCTGATGATCTGAAATTCAAGTTGCTGAAGTGATAAGTAAATGAGATAATGGGGAAGAAAGCGTCAGATGAACAGACATTTATTCTCTTCTCCCACCTATACAAATTCTTCTTTTGAACCGTGTTTTCTTTCAGAATAAACGTGCGGTTGAAGGCATGCCCGAAAGATGCCGTCAAAGACAGTTCTGACAAATTGAAGACTTCATGAGGAAGGGTTTATTGTAGGCCTATACATACTGCTGGTTAGTCTTTTCGTCATATTACAGCTGAAGCACACCAGACCATTAGCCACAGGATTGAAAAAGAGAATGTCAATCGTCACATGCGTCAATCGTCGAACCACGCACCAAGAACAGGGGTTCTTAAGAAACTTTTCGGGTGCCACAGCGGCCAACGAAGACCTTCTTCCTCCACGCAAATCAACTGTGAATTGTATGTATTGTAGTATTACGTGTATCTATTATTGTTTATGCTGAAAAAATGATATCGTAAGTACAGATGAAATGAAACTAAAGACTTGAGTCGTGGTCGCACAGATCTCTGGAGAATCGCTAATCTAGAAGAACGTCAGCACGCAACCCAGGACATGCAGTACTATCGACATTCTACTGAGTGTGCAGGGGAGCACTGGATGCTCCAAATATAAGGGCGAGCGGTTTTTCGAAGACTGGTCGAAAGCGGCTTCAGTCAAGCCGTTCCCTATCACATTAGCCGCCTTTGACATCAACCCACCGAACGTGAAAGCTTGCACAAGTGTTGGAACCTAGCCTCTTCGCGTAATGGATAGAACAGAGTAATGTTTAATGACGAATATCGTATGTTTTTGGAATAACAGTTACCGAGTATGATTCTGGAGATCCAACCTTGCTGAGATTGTGGAAGCTCATACTGCATGGCAACGGTTTGGGATAACACCAGCATCAATAGCCGGTCAGCCCTAGTTTGTCTGAGGAAAATAATAAAGGACATGCCGATGCGTCGATGAGGTGCTGCGTCCGTTTACATCCCTACCTTCAGAGGTTGCAAAATGCTGTTTTCTACCGAGACAACGCGCGGTCACGCACAGCGAACATCAGCAGGGAAGTCGTATAAGGTATTCAGATTTTTCCTTCCCCATGGCGGTTTCCTGATTGAGCTTCTGTGGGACGGCATAACCCATCGTTTGTCTGCACTGCGACAACTTCGAACGGATGACGAACTGTGGAGGATGGCAGCTGATTAATTCTGTATCTCACAGGATTGCTGCTTTTACCGCCCAAGGTACAAACAAGCAATCCTGAGATGGAATATACAGGAAGTAAAGAACATTAAGAAGCGAGGTGGTCTTACTTCCTAATGTTTTTTACTTCCTGTATATTCCATAGCAGTGTAGTGCATTAAAGTCGTCTTGAACGTAAGAAAACTTTAGATCGTAATTCTCTGTCTGGGTGTCAGTTTTCATTCCATTCTACTAGCTCTTTCAACTGGGTGCATTTTTTTTTTTAGATCTTAATTCTCTGTCTGGGTGTCAGTTTTCATTCCATTCTACTAGCTCTTTCAACTGGGTGCATTTTTTTTTAGATCTTAATTCTCTGTCTGGGTGTCAGTTTTCATTCCATTCTACTAGCTCTTTCAACTGGGTGCATTTTTTTTTAGATCTTAATTCTCTGTCTGGGTGTCACTTTTCATTCCATTCTACTAGATCTTTCAACTGGGTGCATTTTTTCTCTCTGTCACACAGTGTATATATACGTACTTATATTGTAAATTTAGAAACGTCAATTGTATATTTTTGTTATTAATTAACAAATTAAGCTGTTTTCTAGTGACATCTCAATTTTCCCGCAAAGTCCATGATTTTATAGATCATGGACTTTTAGAGATCATAGTTTTCTCTTACTTTGGTGTTTTGGTGCAGATGGCCGAGTTGGTTGGTTATTTGTAGTTTAATGACACAAGAGCCCGTAAAGGCCATGCTGTGCCAAACAAAAGGTGATCATGGAACACTACAAGGCACGGGTACAATGGGTACGCCACATCACTCCCCGTACTCAACAAACGGTGAGCTCCAGAGGGAGCAGACTGCCGGGACTTGCGGGTAAGTGTGTATACGGCAATCAAACAGACAATTGGAGTTCATTATACTCTGCTATAAAGATGAACTAAAGGAGGCAAAAACTCAGGCATTTAATCATACGGACGTCTCCCTTCTTTTTAAAAACGAATACGACTCTCCCGTTGAGCTTTCAAGATAGCAAAGATTAGATAAAACTGACAACAAGGTTACTTTCACCATTGTGCTCCTGTAGCTTTTCAAAAGGAAGATTTTTTTTTTCTTGCTTATGGTCCTAACATCTTCATTATTCTTGCGTATATTAAAAAATAATGATTTGACAGCATGCAACTTCCGACCAACTGTGAACCTCAACTGCATATCATCAGTTGTATGAAATAAGTTTACAGGGTTACTTGGATTGTTGCTAAAGCAATTCATGACCTAAAAGCTAATACTTTATCGCCATTTTTAAGTTACCGTGAGTAAGTGCTT
>JJRW01S0004320.1:10013-21683 GCA_001188405.1 Loxosceles reclusa | reverse complement strand
CTTTTCTTGAGGCTTAAATTTAATTTAAATCTACTTATCTGAAGTACGATGAATTTTTAAATCCCCAGATAAGGCTCCTAGTAGACTTTAGTACAACATCCACTTCTGGGAAGGAAGATAAGTCAGACACTTCGCAAGGCACTCGTATTAGTGCTTCAGTCAGTAACGGGCCTTAATATAAAAATTGTAGCAAGACGGCTTCCGTCTGCTTTGAAGTTCACGCTCTTTTGTCCTTGAGCTGTTTTTTACAACACTTTTAACGTGTTTTGTGCCAGTCACTAGACGTGGCGTTTTTCCTCAGCTTTGGATTTCCTTTGTTGTGAGGCGTATGTCCAGTAAGCTTATGACTGGGGTTTGTTATGTTAATGGTTAATATGGGCAAGGTAAGTAGACGTTACAACGATCACATGTATTTCACAAGGTTTTATTAAAACGGCCAACGTAATGACCAGCGAATACTAGACGTGAACACTAAGAAAACAGTGACCCACGTAGGAGGTTTTCAGTTTAGCCGGAGGGAGGGGGAAGATTAGGGGAGAAAAGGAGCGAGCAAACGTCCAGCGCACAGTGGCGTAACAGTAAATTCCGGATTTGGTAACGCTAGGTAACACAAAATTAGCCCCCATGATAAAGGTGTCAGTGACAAGTATGTAACAAGCGCCCTTTGCCGACGCCTGAAATCGAACCTGGTTCGTTCAGCTCCAGAGTGCCCGCTTTCCCAATTAAGCTACGCCGACGAATTTCTGGATAGCTTATTATCTAAGACTTTTACGGAAACTTCACATGGGGCGTGATCATCAGGTGACATGGTTGTACACAACTGGTTCGTGAAATTTCAACCTTGCTACAGGTGCTGAAATCAACTGCAAGCGATGTAATTGACAAATAGAAACGTTAAACGAAAGTGAGCTTCAGACCATGACCACGGGTAACAAAACGCCTCCTCCTGGTTACCAGAAGATTAAGCCATTTGTTTCGGCCATTGGATTACTCATAATTTTACAAGACGGCTTGCTACGAGTACGCTACGTTTGCATTTCTTGGTGAAAATATATAATGTCGTTCCACGTGTGAAAATACTTATGAATTTTCGCGGAAAATGCATACACGCATGCGTATATTGTAAAGAAACTGCCTGTTTGTCGACACCGGGATTAAAACCTACGGATCTGTCATCACCGGAGAACCCGCTTTTCCATTTAAGTTACTCCGATGTTTCTTTGGGAAGCATACTTTCAAAGTCTTTTGTAGGGAGAAACTTACGATATATATATTTTTTTATTTATATACCAGAAGGAAAATTTTCGGAAGAAACAGTATAATATTTAAAGGAAATATGCATGTGTTTGAAACGAAAAGTCTTCAACCAGTGTGTGCTTCCTGTTCTGACGTATGGCTGTGAAACATTGGACATTAACTGCAAAGGCAATTCAGAAACTGCGGACTACACAAAGAAGTATGGAAAGGTGTATGCTGGGTATTACAAGGAGAGATCGGAAGAGAAATACTTGGGTGAGACATCAGACCAGAATCTATGACATAATAACGTACATCAAGAAACTGAAATGGAAGTGGGCTGGACACATCATTAGGAGGCATGATAATAGATGGACGGTACAAGTTCTTGACTGGCTGCCGAAGAATCAGAAACGTCCTAGAAAGCGACCACATACGAGATGGGTGGACGAGATTACCAAATTTGCTGGAGTAGTTTGGAAAAGGAGGGCTGTGGACCGCAAACGTTGGAAAAATCTTGAGGAGGCCTTCATCCTGAGTGGATTGATAAAGGCTGATGATGATGATGACATATACCAGAAGTTACAAGAAGACATAAAGGGGGTGCACAAATCTTCGGTAACAGACTACTAAGGTATTCAATATAATCGCAAGCACATAAAGAGATTCACATTGAAAATTTGAAAATTCACTAAAGTAGCATGGAATGCTGAGCTTGGGCGAAACGTTCAAAGTTACATCCAGCAATAAATTGAAAATAAATTGTAAAGGGGCAGCTGTTTGTTATTGACGCGGATTTAATTTTCTATGATAAAGATTGTATGTTTAGCATCACAAAACAATGTTATTGTTGTTATTATTTTCCGGTGCTTCAGTAATGGGTCGCTGCTCTGCCAAGTGTTGAATTATTATTTTCAACTTGTGTCTCATTCATTAAGGTGAAATGATGATTTACTAGCGCCATTGGTATGGGGACGGAACTCAAACGAGAGGAACCTGCTTTCGGAACTCCACCCGAATATATGTGTTTCAGTCTCTGTTTCCCGTCCACCTTGGAGCTAATTTCGGGAAATGGGAGGCGTGAGTATCCTTTCAAACTGTCGAACCGTAAACTACGCTCTATTCAACATCAGTTTGTGCTACAAATGCGCCCGTAATGGGGCTTATTTTTGAGGCGGAAATTGTCAAAGCGACACTTTTCCCCTCACGCGGTATCCGGGCCAAGGTTACTGGCTCGGATGAGAGCGGATTCCACGAATTTTTGAATTCCTTTTTTGTTGTAGTTGTTATCACTGAAGGGGCGGGAAGATGACTATACTTTACTGTACGCTATACGACAGTTACTATACGACTAGTTACTATACGACTTTCTTTTCAGTTTAAGTCAAATTTTATTTGTATCACGTTTCTACTCATATATGCTGCATGTAGTTTGATATAACAACAGGTGATCATAAATAAAGTAACACTGCTAAGAATACCCTGTAGTTTTAATTACACGAATGTAAACAAATTACTGATTTAATAGTATTCAAGGGACGGGAAGCACGTTTTCTCGAAAGGACATTACAAATACAAAGTGAAAGTCAGCAACAGGCAAATGCCCAGCATGGCTGACCCTGTCTAAAAATACATAAAATTACGGAGACCCTCCCCGTCGTCATGAATAGCAATAAGCATAAATTAGGGAACGGAGTTCCCTCGTCCAAATCGAAAGGAAAAAAGATAAACACTAGAAATAATGACATTAAAATCTCATAGAATACTTACATGCAAAACCCCCAAAGTTACCTCCCCCACCCCTAAAATTTCGGTAACCATTTTTTTCCGTCATCAAAACATGGAACACTAAGAAACACAAGAAATAAACCCATTATCAAAACTAACTAGTACGATTAGTTAGTAATTAGTTCAAAAATTTCCAATAGGGAGCTATAAACAGCGAATAACACGGAAAAAGAAAAATAAACAAGAGTATTGTTAAATGAAATATATCATCATCATCATCATCAGCCTTTATCAATCCACTGCATGATGTAGGCCTCTTTAAGATTTTTCCAACATTTGCGGTCAACAGCACTCCTTTTCCAAACTACTCCAGCAAATTTGGTAATCTCGTCCACCGATCTTGTATGTGGTCGCTTTCTAGTTCGTTTCTGATTCTTCGGCAGCCAATCAAGAACTTGTACTGTCCATCTATTATCATGCCTTCTAATGGATTCGGACCTACGGATCTGTCATCTCAGAAGTGAGCTTCTGCAAGAAGTGCTGCTAGAGCTACTGAACCTTGTTCCAGCAAACATCATGCGGTTATAACCCGACGGAGCACCACTCCATTACAATGTAGATGCGCGTAACGCCTTCGATGCAATGTATCCGGGACGATGGGTCGGTCGGGGTCTGGGGCGCTCGCCCGATCTCTCATGTCCCAACTATGTGTTCATCCACGACTGACAGGCCCGTCAGTTCCGATGCAGATCTTGTTGCCAGGATTTACGTCGCTTCTGGCACCACACGAGACATGACTGGCGCTTTCGTCAAGATTAGGCGGCCACTACATCGACGATGTGAAGCTTGCTTCACTGTTGGCCTCTGCACTTTTAAGCAGTTGCTGCAATCTATTGAAATAAAACAGTTTCGTTAACTTCTCATCGGTTTCCTGCCATTCCTTCTCTATCATTCTCGTTTATGATCATTTCAGGACACAACAGGAATCGCCCTCTAGCACTTCGCTTCAGTTTCGAACATGTATTGTAGGGTGATTCGTGCTTGTTCAGTTGTTTCTATCACCCCTGATGGGTACTCATGATTTTCGAAACACTCTGTATAAACATTGCCTACCAATAATTGCCCGGACACTTACGTATATCGTTTAATTTGAATATCGTGCGATCGCCGCTCGGTGGACGAAATTATAGATAGAAATAGGTAGTAGATGAACATTGTAGTAGTTCATTTGAAGCAGCATGGCATCTCGTCGTGATTTCAGTGATTTTGAACGGGGAGTTACAGTAGGATGCTATGACAGTGGAAAGTTTATACCCATGATTCGAGTTGAGTTGAGCAGGAGCATCTAAAATCAACAGAAGCCGATCTAATTAACAAGGGCAAATATTCTGGCATTACTAGCTCTAGAAATTATCCAGAAGAAAGCTGAAAGTGACGAAGGGAGAACGTCCGCGTGTTACGACGCATAACCAGAAATAACCGTCGAGCCTGAGCTGAAACCAACGGGAAAGAATTCCAAAGCAGCAATGGTACTTCTGTCGAGAGATCACTACTATACAAAAAGAACTTCATGTACTTGGATATCAAGACAGTGTGGTGACTCATAAGCCACGCATCACAAAACCCAAGAAACGGATTTTATTAGCATGGTGCAAAGAGCTTAAAAACCAGACAATCGACCTGTGGAAAACAATCTCATAGAGTGATTGATAAAGAAAGATTTTCACGTTTCCTGTCTATTGGTACAGTATGTGTCTGTAGACAGCCTGGAGAACGCTTACTACCCAAATGTTCAGAACCAAGTGCGAAGTTCGGTGGAATGTTGGTCTGGGGTGCTTTCTGCTGATACGGTCTTTGACCAGTGGTAGTAGTTGTCGCTTCTATCATGACGGAGGCTGAGTGCATTGATTATCTAGGCAATCACACTCTGCCTACAGTGTGGCAGTATTACGGAACGGACGATTATCTTTATCAGGATGTCCATACACCGTGCCACAAAAGTGCAGCTATTTTCCAGTGGTACAAAAACTTGGGTCTGAAACGATTTGTGTGACCCGCTCAGAGTCTCGATCTCAACTCAATAGAAGATTTCTGGGGCGAACTGAAATGACGATTGAAGTCTGGACCAACTCGTCTGAGTTCGGCATCTCAATTCGCATCGGCTTTGCAGGTAGAATGGAGAAACATTCCACTTGATACAAACCAGAAATTAGTCGAAAGTCTTCCTAAGAGGGTAGTCTCTGTAATGAAGTCCAAAGTTGAACCTATTCCTTACTAGCATTCTTCACACCCTGTTTTCACAGGCTGATGGACAATTCTTCGTGTGTAGAGCAGAAATCGAAAAATTCCAGGCGACAGTTCTCCGTGGCCCCTAAATTGTGGGCTCCTGAGTTGCCAAGATATATAAACAACTGTCACACTGTCAGCACCATCGCTCTATGGTTTCTCGACATTCAGACTACTAAAAGCGCCTTTGCATTATTTTTTTTTTTAACATCTGACTAATGCAACAATATCCACCAATAAGAGAAATGCGTGCAACTTCTTCAGCACATCTTCAGTTTATCTTACATAGCATTACCGTCGTGAGACAGGTTAGTTTTACCCTACTGATGCTTCGCACAGTAGAGATCTCAGACATATCTTTTTTGGACGGCTGCCGTTCAAGCTGGGCACGGACTTTGATCTTCGGGTCGAAGTCACGGCTTGGGTTATCCGGACATTTGTGCAGACATGGGCAGGTTCGTAGTAAAGGATAGGTCGGTGACGGTGCATCCCCATATGTCAGCCCGTATTCGGCCTGGCGGGGCTCTGTGCCACTGTGTCACTTAACCGAGGCTCTGAACCCGGTCGATGTGGGCGGCCGGGTCATCCCACCCGAGGGGTGTCCTACGACTGTCTCCGACTCCCAATATGACGACGGATAAAAATATCAGTACTAGCTCTGTTGGCTGTTCTGCTTCGGCGTTCAGTCAGCTTGGGTGAACCTGATCCGCACGCTGTGGTTGAAGCTCTCGTGCGACTATCGCAGGAGGTATAAAACCCTCCCTGTGTAGATGCATAATGCAGGAACACAGTACGGTCATTGGCTGCGTCCTTACATAGCATTACTTACTGCAGTTTGTGCGAACTTCGGTTAGCGCTCTCCCATTTTCCACAAGAGACTCAGTCTCGCCACATCAGTGCGCTTCCCTTCGCCCATTAATGTTTTGTTCCGGATGGGAAAAAAAAAAGGGGGGGGGGGAGGGCGCAACTTCTTTTTATTCAAGACGGCTCAAGCCCTTCGTTCTCTTTTTGCGCTTTTCGGTTACTCGGCAGAGGCTCTTCGTCCGCTGACTGCAATTGTTCTGGTCTCAGAGGAAAGGTACTTTTTGGCATAACTTCGTTTCGAGAGTCAAAGTAATTTTCTCCTTTGAGTGGTTTTATCGGCTTTGCATTACTTTTTTTGCAGTCTTTTCGTAATCTTGTTTTTAGTTAAACAGGCGATTTGTTGTTTCTTCTTTGTGGCATCGTGATCTCAAGTAATATTCGTTCATCAGAATTCCAACACACGTGTTTGATTTCGTTCTGGTATTGTTTCTCAGAGCTTGAGCTGGAATTTGCCCTGCGTGCCCTAGTTCTATAAAATGAGATTAAGATATTTGTGATGGATCTTCTGACAATCTGCTGCACGTAAACGTCTTGATTTACCATAGTTCCAACAGATAAATTTTGTAGTCCACAATTTCGTTTGGCAATTGCCGATAATGACCCATCGCAAGAGTCAGTCCTAGGAACTTGGTTTTGAACATTTGACACGCGCACTGCTGTACGAACAATATTAGTGGCACTTCTGAAAGCTTCAAACTTTAAGGCGTGGACGAGTGCTGCATGCAGATACTTGAAATTCAAATTTTCATGTCAAATTTTGAAGATTTATGAAAATATGAAATAAAAAATTTTTGCCTTCGGTCTGGGATAAATCTTTCTAGATATGCCACAGGTACAGCGACAATCATTAAAATGCAAAATAATGCAAATTAAAATATGGCTCATAACTTTCAGGGCTGTCTCTTATATTGTGGCGAAATATGTTGACCCCTGGTGTACTGTATACAAAACTGAAAATGATTCTGTACTCTCTGGAATTAGTTTAATTGATAGATGTACCTAAGGGAAAAATCCGTGAGCAGCTTCTTGCTGACTGAAAACCTGAGTGAAGGTGCATGCTTTTAAAAAAAGTTCCATTTCAAGTAAATGAAGAAGTAATAGTGTTTTTTTCTCATACTGAAGTACTGAAACGGCATTATTGGAAGCAGTAGCTGTTCAACTAGTCTAAAGTATCTTTGCTTGCATACAGGTAATTTGATGCATTCTTTATTCCAATATGGAATTTTACGTGAGTGGATGGACTTGACTATGGTATGCTTAGGTTTTTCTCAGTTGATTACGTCTGCCGTCGATTCATATGTGGTATCCTGGGAGAGAAAATTTAAAACATGGTTGAATTTAACTGCAAAATTATTCCAGTCAGTAAAGCAGGAGATTCGCTTATTGCGTTACAGGTTTAAGGGGCACATATTGCTATGAACTGGGAGGAGATCACTGTCCTGAGTGTCAGTAATCGGGTCCCATTGTCATCTGTCATGCAAGTCTAAAGTGCCCAAGGTTACATCAATTAATGAATTGTAGTGAGGGCTTCTAATAAACAGGTACGTTGGCTTGCAATTATTTAGCAGGCAGAGATTTAGGTTCACAACCCATACCTAAACCGTGTCTCTCTTGCTGGTGTTAACTTTCTGGAACCCTAGATTGGATGATGGGCATTGAAATCTTTCAGAACAATAGTTTTGTCTTTGATAAATTCTGCAATGCAAGGGAATTGCAAGGGAATTCTGCAATGCGAGGGAGGGTTTGCATTCTCCATCAGGCGCGTGAATTTGTTATTTTGAAAATCAAAGTTCCATACCAGATGTAGGCCCACCACCACTTGCACTTCATGGGAAACCATATGGATGTCCACTTTGAGCTGCTTGACTGAGAAATATTGCTTGAAGGCTTAAAGTAGCAGGCCTCCTTCACGCTTACCATCCCGGTCAGTTTTGAAGACGGTACGGGCTGGCATGCACACAATTCTTTGTAGTGTTTTGTACACACTCTTGCACATGAAAGATATCCACGTCTTGGTAAGGCTGTTGGCTTATATCAGCAAGTCTTTCGTTGGTTTTATGCCTCTTGCATTCCACTGAACAATGATTAAATTATTTTTATGCATATTTTGCGAGAACATTCTATTTACTGTTTGTTGGAGGGAGGAAGAGGGGTTAGAGGCCTTCGGCTAATTATGTTGCTCTAGTTTGTATTCTCTCTTATCTGTTCTTCTGCAAAGATTGGGGCTCTTCATCGAGTAAAGCTGCTTTTGATGACTTTTTTCTAACTCTATCAGTTACTCTGTGAGTAAGGAAGGGGTAGCTTGTACGCTTACTTTGTAAGGAAAACTTTACTTTTTGTCGACGCCGGGGTTCCAACCGACGGATCTGCCATCCCCAGAGCTCCAGAGAGGCCGCTTTAGCCGATCAAGTTACGCCGACGCTGTAATTCTAATGCTTACTTTGAAGTCTTCTGTGGGTGGACATATTGCATCCTCCCCCACTTGAAAACTGACCTTGAGTGGTGGACCTAACGGTTGGGTCCTTGGCCACTGGTGTGCGTCGCTATGTTCGGGCGCCATTTGTAAAGAAAACTTGCCCTTTTTATCGACGCCGGAGTTCGAACCGACGGATCTGCCATCCCCAGAACTTCAGAGAGGCCGCTTTAACCGATTAAGCTATAATTCTATGCTTACTTTGAAGTCTTTTGTGGGTAGACATTACAACTTCCTTTGTCTTTACTTTGTGTGCAGAGTACGTTTCTAGCTCTGATTGCAGTGAGGTCCTTTGTTTGGATTGTTAGTAGTTTTCTAGTTAATTTTACCGATGGTTTCTGTATTTCAGTGACGGTGTGAATTATCAACAGACCAAAAAATTTTGTCGATTACATGCTCGGTTATCTTAAAGAGGACTTTCAAATCTTTCCATTGCCTGAGACATCCCCGCCTCAAAAATTGCCTTCCCTTTCACTGATGATCACTTTTGCTTTTGCATAGGGTAATTTTGTGAGTTGGAGTTACTCTGTCATTTTCGATGATGATAGACATTTACTTTCGGATTCTTTTCTTAGTTCTTGCTCGCACCCTTTTTGCTTGGCTTTCTTATAGGAAACATTACCCGCAGTCATATATTGTAATATGGCATTTTCCTTTCCGTCTGTATGAGCATAAGTATGAAGCAGTTTTATATTCGTTGTAAAGATTGGCACATTTTGCTATCTCCTCTCTGTTGCAATTGCTTTCTTCACGGTATTGGCCGGAATTTCGGCAGGTAATTTTCCCCTCTGCAATTTCTGACCATGTGTCCGAAACACCAGCATATTTTGCACTGCCTGCCATGGAAAATGCAGGCCATGGATCTGAAACTCTGGGAGAGAACTCGTTATCTGTTTGGAGAGTAATTCTAGATGGCTTTTACAGCTGTGAGTGAGAAACTTTCATCGGTCGAAAATCTCAGGATTTTAAGATTAAATCTTTTCCATGTTATTTCTCCACTAATCACATCCAGATTCTGAAGGATATCCTTTAAAATGAATAATGAGTGATAAGCTCCCTGGCAGTAGGAAACGGTAGTGTAGCGCCCCGGTAAAGGGGTATCGCTACGGGGATGCCCCGTTCCGAAAAACATTCATCCCCCTGGCAGTAGGAAATTTATTTTGATTTATTCTTATTTCTGAAATGAAATACCGATTCACCTTAAAAGCAACGTCTCTTCCGATTGCAAGTGATTTATTTTAGAGTTAATACATCACTGTGATTGTGTCAAGAAAATCTTAATAATTTCTGAGTTCTGCGATATCGCTATGTTAAGAATATCACTCTCGTTAAAATTAGAAGTTCATCTGTAATCACGTATAATGGCAAAAATGTTACCAAGAAGTGATGAAATATCAAGATTTTCCCACTGGTTAGAACTGTGGCTCGAATGCGTCTGAAAGAGGCTAATGATTACACTTTATCGGTTACTACGTGCTTATCAACATATAGTCACATTACGCTTGCAGATGATATGACTGTAATTTCTGCTAGTGACACCGTCTAGAAGCAGGCACTCTGTTCAGATTCAGTTTCGAGAGGGGGGTGGAGAAAGACACATATATATACAGGTTGTACCGTACATGAAAGCCGGTTGCTTGTTCTGATTCAAGATATGCAATGCAATGCACCACTTCGTTACGAAGCACCACGGCCGAAGGCCGCCCAGCTTCTATCCTAGGATTGGCTGATTCCCTGGGGATCGGGTCTAAGTAGACTTCCTCTTGAAGGCAGTAAGGAACATCAGTTTAGCAAGCTTCTTGGTCGCTTATACTTAAGGTTGTTAGAATCATATGTAGTACTGTTGGAGATCAGTTCATTTGAGTGATTTCTTAGCGTGATGTGGAATTTAGTAGCAAATTTCTTGATATAATCTGTGATACTATCAATCTTAAGTTCTTTCCTGATCTGATTATTTCTCATGAACCACGGGGCGCGGGGTATTCGCCTGAGGTAGATGTTTTGCAACCGTTCGAGTTGGAGTAAGTTTAGCTTGTTACCATATCCCCAGACACATATGCCGTACAGTAGCCTGGGCCTTAGCATAGTTGTGTATATCAGCAATTTGTTCTTCCTGGTTAGCTTAGAGTTTTTGTTAACGAATCGTAACAGTGCTCCCAGTGCTTGCTTGTATTTAGAAGTGGCTGTTTTAGTTTGCTTGACCCAGGTTAGTTTGGTGTCCATCACAAGTCCTAGATATTTTGTGTCTGGGGTCCAAGATATAGTTCTTCCTCCGTAATGTAACTCCATCATTGGCTTGGGGCTTCTGCGGCTGAATATTATGCCTTTGCTTTTCTCTGGGTTCATACGGATTTTCCATTTCGTTGCCCATTCTTCGATCTTGTATAGAGTGGCTTGCACATTCATTGTTGCAAGATCTTATCTTCGTTTTTGCAGTATATCATTGTATCATCCGCGTACAGCGCAAGTTCGGTGCCAGGCGTCGATCGTCTGTCGTTAATATATACGATTCAAGATATGAATGTTGCCACCAACCGGAATACAAATGTCTTACTTTTTTTCTCCGAAAATGGGCAGTCAATTTTGAGGATTCTCTGCGAAAGGAAGTGCAAAAAACTCGAGTGCTATGATAAGCAGTTGCTGTTTGCTTATCACTGCGTTCCTAATATTTAATTTTGATTTTGTGGTTGTCGTTTCTGAAACAGAATTAATTTTTAACTATTACGTACACGTACTGTAGCGTACTTCAACAGGGTGTCACATATAGATAGCAGAAAAGATCTATCAGTTTCCGAGTAATTTTGACAGGCGAGCTGCTTGGCTCACAGACATTACTCGAAAAAGTATACCATCTGACTGCGTTTCTTTTTCTGACTAATTTTATTACTTGCTAATTAAAGGCGAAAACGTGAACATATTATTTGCTAGGCGTAGAAAAGTTTGTACACAAACATTTTGCTTGCAAATATACATATTGAAAACACTCGGATATCGCGGGAAAACTGCATTTATTTAATTACTTTTAATGTTTCAAATATTTGCAATTTAAAAAAAATTCAGATTGAGTACTTAGTTATTAATTT
>JJRW01S0004312.1:77834-88991 GCA_001188405.1 Loxosceles reclusa | reverse complement strand
CCGAGTCCTGCTTTTACAGTAGATGTTCAAAAGAGAAACCATCAACAGTGATACAAGCTTTGTGTCGTTGCACAGATTGCCATACATTTACAAAGATTCCAGGCATTTTCCAAATATTTCCAATAGTGACAGATAGTTTAGTGAAGAGATCTTGCATGGTGTCAGTGGGGGTATCATACTTGATGTTGTTCTTGTGCCGGATGAAAAAATCCATGCATGGCAAATCTGGTAATTGTCATGGCCAAGGAACAGGTTCAGTGAACTAGTCCAAAAGTTTCTGTAAGTTGCAACCAGGTAATTTCTCACAGCAGTGCTAAAGTATGCTGGTGGACTGTCATGTCAGAACCAGATTCTTTGAATAGATGGAAAAACATCAATTAGAAGTTTTTGCAAGGTCTCTTGCAGAAACATGTAATATCTGTGGCTGTTCAAGTAGTTAGGATATACAGTCCAATTTAAGAAATCGTCCTCTATACCTGCCCAAGCATCGATGGAGAATTATATCTGGTAAGTGTATGGTCTTATTGCATGTGCATTTTCATGTACAAAAACATGAGCACTGTGGCTGTTAAACATTCCCTCTCATGAAAATGTCTCTTTATCCATAAGCAACACATACGGAGGGGAAAAAGTCTGTACTGCGACCTGCTGCTGGTACCATCGGGTGAAGTCCACATGAAGATGATAATCCTCCAGTTTCAGCACCTGCACTCTCTGTAAACAGAAGGGATACAGTTTTTCATCATATAAATTGCTCCAGACAATTTAATAACTCAAACCCAGTCTACATCCAACACCATGTGGCAGGATTTTACTGTACTATACATAACACAGCTTCTCCCACCACAGGAGGCCCAGACAAAAGTACAAAAGAATAGTAGAAGCTGTAATGGAAAGTGCATCTGATACTGTTGGTTCTTGAGCAGAAATTGTCAACTGGAGACCTTTAGAAAAAATGAAGGATTTGATATATATCAATGAAGATACATGAAAATTGGAAGGGATGATTGGAAGCAAGTAGAATTTAATATGTTGAGAGTCTAAAACAGTAAGAAAATACATTGCAGAGGATATAAAAATATAAAACTGAGAAAAGGGTATTAAAAACAAGAATTTCACAAAGGTAATACAAAATCCTCGTACACGTCTGAAAATGATATCTCTTCTGTAAACACAAAGTGGGTACAATTATGAAGAATCAAGATGAAATGTTGAAAGAAATAGAAAAATTTTATTTCAAACTTTACGTATGTCGTAGGAAGAATCGAAACTATTTGTGGATTACCAGCACTGCTTAAATAGAGAGGATGTTCATTTCAATAAGTGCATGAAAAGAGGAAAAGCTGCAGGAAGTGATGGAATCACAGCTGGTAGGCTGGAGAAGGGGTAGAAACTTTCAAAAAGCAATTAAAAAACTGCAAACTGCCCCCCAAAAAGTATGGAAAGGTGTTTGTTGGAATTGCAAGAAGAGATAGGAAGATAAATACTTGAATAAGAAAACTGAGCAAAGCCTCCAGTGTACTCGATGAAAAGTTGTTCTCAGCGTCTTCAAATCTGCACAATAAATGTAATTAAATTGGTGACTAGTTTCGGCAATTTAATTACATTTATTGTGCAGATTTGAAGACGCTGACAAGAACTTTTCATCAAGTACATCTATACCTGCACAAGAGCAGTGAGGACTATTGTTTAAAGTCTCCGATATAATCCCAAGCAAAAGAAACTGAAAGTGGTCAGGCAGAGAAAAAAATCATGATTGGAAGAAATGTTAACAGTTTTGTGGGGGGAGTTTTAAGTGGTTGCCAAAAGATAACAAACCTCTAGAAAACGACCACTTACGAGATGGATGGATGAAGTTATAAAATTTGCTGGAGTAATTTGAAAATGAGGGGATTTGAATCAGAAGGCTTGAAAAGTCCTTCAGCTGATTGATAAATGCTAACGATGATGAGGAAGCGATATATACACACTGCTCAAAACAATTAAATATTGTGATTTTAGAAACCGTAAATGAGAGGAGTGTTGGAAGCTGATATAATAATAATCATAATAATAATTATTCTTTCATCCCGTGTAAATGCATTGCAATCATGTTGATTACCAGTAGTGTGAACCGATCCACTTATGCAGAAATGGAAGAACAATTTAATAGATTCACACCGCAGCAATTTGACAGCCAACCAGTTAGAGATTGTCGTTTCAGATTCCACTGCCTCGAGCGCTCTGAAAATACTAAATTTCTGCCTCCGCCGGAAGTCGAACCCTGGTTTTTTCCTTTAGTACAGGAACGACTTGTTCATTAGCCCACAGAGACACAAATCAGATAGACTTTCAATCGCTTATCGCGATGAAATAGCCTCGATTGTGCTTATAAATGTCTGAAAATCCTGTAGGCTTTCGATTCGGCTAAATCACATTGTTCGCCGTCGACTTGTCCGAGAGATAGAGGCGAAGAATTTCACAGTTGTCGTCACCCACCGCACCGAGTGCCGACGTTAGTCATTTCCCGAGAACGTACATGCTTTGGTGCACTTCGTGGTTCTCTCCTTGAACCGGCGGTGGTACCAACAGTTGCTTACAATTTCTTCGCGCGAACGGCTTGTTGAACGTCGCCGATCACGGTGTTCTTTACTTCCCGTACGCCTGGGTTTACTTTCTCGTCGGGAGCACATGTCCATCAGTACGCTGTGCCAAACCGGGTCTTCAGACTTCAACCCCGTGGTCTTCACTGGTGGTGGACATAATACCGTTGGTCCCATTTCAGCGATTCTGTCGAGCGGATCGCTCGAAATGTCTAAAATATGTTGCACTTGAATCGATCGGCAAAAACAATATCGTGAGTAACTCTTCACTTATGCGTGTGCCGGCTTTACTCTCATTTCTCAAAGTAAGCGCGAAAGTTTTCGATCCCCGAGTTACGTCCCGGAGATCAAATCACGGAGTTTCTGCTGCTCGGTATCGGCGCATTGAGAACATAGACGGCTCCTGATCGCCGAATACGGATTTTTCGCTGGCGGATTAATCATAATATCGCCGATGATCGCTAATTGCTCTTGTTACAAGGACGCTATTACATGATGAAATTTCGTTATTTCTTGCGCAATTCCAGCTGGTTGAACCAGAATTTAGGGTTGGTACGCCAGAACGGAGGTGCTTTCACGGATGCTCGTGCGATCCTATTATCCGGCAAGTTATCGGTCGGCATGCTTGAAATAATTAAAAAATAATGCTGTCTAGATGAAGTATTAAGACTACTGATCACTGAAAGGCAAGTATTAAACAATAGTCCTAACTGCTCTTGTGCAGATATAGATGTACTCGATGAAAAAGTTCTTGTCAGCGTCTTGTAACTGCACATTATATATAATTAGAACGGTGACTAGTTTCAGTAATTACGGTCGATTGCACTCGTCAGATCCAGGTCTGGTAGTGTGTCACGATTCACGGTTGTTCCTGTTTCGGTCAAAAGGCTCTTTATCGTGTCGCGGAAGTAATTGATGTAATTGGGCGGTAGCTCCGGTCACGCCATCTGGTACGGCTAAAGGAAGATTGATCTTGCGATTAAAAGTATGAATTAAGTTAAGCCAAGCGGCGGGAAGAAGGAGTGTTGATGTGGGTTCATTGAGTAGAGAATTCTTTTGGGAATGGATAGCGAAAGCTTCTAAAGTGTCCAGTTCCCGGGGAGATCGAGTCGTCCTTATCATCATCCTTAGCATCAGAGAAAATGAATTTGTGTTCATGGTCCCAGCAATGTTGTGCAATGAATGATTTATTTAATTCACCTTTTCTCACATATTGTTCGCGCTCGTGAATACGAAATTTTAGACACCTGCGCGTTAGCCCAATGTATGACATCCCGCATTCGCATGGGATTTGGTAAATAAACCCAAGAATTGGTTTGAAGTACCATATCTTTGACATGGGAGATTATAATTTTGTTGGAAGGGACGAGGGAATTTTAAATTTTGACAAAATTCGGGCAATTCGGTCGCGTACGCGGGGCAAAAAGGGAATAATCACCTGTCCTTGGGGAAATGAGTCTCTGACGGGGCAATGGGATGTGTCTAGTGATCGACGGAAAAATTTCTTGACGACCTGGTGAATTATGTTTGGACTAATGTCCCGGTCTGTGGCAATGTGCTTTAAATGGTCTATTTCTCTGTCAAAGGAAGACTTATCAGAGCAAATTTTGATGGCCCGAAAAACATATGTTTCGAAGGCCGAGAGCTTCTGTTGAATGGGATGGTAGTTTTTGAGTGAGGAGGCAGTGAAACTGAAAGGAGTTTGCGGTAAACCGAGGTGGTGAATTTCTCAGCGGGTTTTTGAATCGAAATGTCAAGGAACGGCAATGAATTATTATTGTTTTCCGGGACGACGGTGAGTTGAATGTGGGGGTCAATTGAATTCATGTTATCAAGACATCGTAGTAATTCTTCTGGAGTGTGGCCATAGAGTACAGACGTGTCATCCACGTAGCGTATCCAAACAATAAATTTGATGTTTTGGAAAAGTTTGCATTCGATATAATGCATGTATATGTCAGCCAGAAGGGGGAATAAAGGACAACCCATACTTAAACCATCTTTTTGGCGAAAGAATTGGTTTTCAAATGAAAAAGCGGAATGCTCTAAGCAAAGTTGTATGAAAGAGAAATTGGGTTTTCAACTTCCGTTTCAGAGAAGTGAAATTCAACAAATCTCTTATTTAGACAGTCCAATGCTCTCTTAATTGGGACGTTGGTAAATAGTGATTGGACGTCAAACGATGCCATGTGAATTTGGCCTGGGAATAAGACACGATTGGAGACCGGAATTTCGCACGATGCTGATTGGTCGGGAGAATACGTCAGAATTCAAGTCCCGCCTACTAGGTAAAAAACACTCTTTGCCGACGCCGGGAATCGAACCTGGGTCATTCAGCTCCGAAGTAATCGCTTTACCGATTAAGCTACGCCGACGTGTTTCTGGACAGCTTATTACCTAAGTCTTTTGTGAGGGGAAACCTCACAAGTTTTGATTGTTCAGTATTCGAAATTTGTATTCAGTGTAACTTCCAGTTTAGGAAGTCACAGTATATCTGAAGTTAATTAGTATCTGTGAAAATATCAAAATCACCTAAACTTTATTAATCTAATTGGTTATTTCTGCTTTATACTTCAGCTTACAGTACTCATACACACATAAGCCACTAGTTGGTGAAACTGAAACTGAAATCATATCTGTTATTTAACTTTTTATTTTAAATAAACCAGTTCGCATTTTTTGAAATTCGACCTCACGTCTTTCTTTGAGTATGTTTTATTTCGGTTCTGCTTACCATCCTAACAAATGCATTTTGCTTTTTATTTATTCATTTTTAACGCCCAGTAACTTGTTACAGTTTTATAATTACATGCGTCAGAAAATAATATTCCTTTTTTTCTTCTTTGTTTCGTAACTCAAGAAGGCAAAGAATGCTGACCAGCCTTTTTATATGTGTACACCAAGCTTCAGACACCAATATGACCCTACTATCACTCGTCAGTGTTCGTGAAACAATGCGTTTGAAGGCCGCTGGTCACGTAATTTGCGACCGTAGAAATATGATCTCTGTGATCGTTGCATCATGTACAAAATACAAAATACAAATCATCTGCATGTACAGCGCGTTTTTGAAGCTCTTGAATATCGCAGACTGTGTAATACCTTCTGAAAACCATTCCAAGAATTAACCAGTCCGTTTGACAAAACTCATTTTGAGTTGGTTGACGAAGTGCTATTACGAAGGAAGAGTGGAAAGAAGAGGTATAGATAATATTAGAAGCAGGAACTATTCAGAAAGTTTAGGAGTATTTTCGCTTGAGGAAAGATAATGGTTCAACGTCCAGCAGAAGTTTCTGTTTCGCACTAAACAGAATACGTTCAAAACTTATAAATCGAGTGGACAGGACAAAGTAATAGGATTAAATTTGAGAAAGCTAGAAAGTGTTTTAAGATTTCTATTCGACGAGCGAAGCGAGATTGTGAACAGAAACGAGAGCATAACATCAAGTCAGATGCTCGTCTCCTTTTAGATATGTTTTTGGGAACACGAGAGCTGGTAGTGCGGTAGGACCTCTTAAAAGGGAGAATGACTATCTGATTCAGGGTGACATGGGTTTGGCACACGAATTCAATAAGTTTTTTCGGTACTGTATTTGTGAGCCGTGACGAGCTTGATTTATGCAATTTTGAAATCGCGTCGGGTATTAGTCCCATTAATGTTGATAAAAAACTAAGTTATGTGTCACATGTTAAGCTTCTCTGAGTTAATAACGCACCAGGTCCAGATAATCTGTAAACAAGGATTCTGCACGAATGCGACGAGGATGTTGCAGAGGCACTATACGAAATCTTTTGTGACTCTCTGCAAACAGGCATCGTCCCTTTTAGGTCGAGGGCTAATGTTATCCCAATCTTGAAGAAAGGGCATACGAATGGCCCTAGCAATTACAGACTCGTGAGTATAACCTTTGCTGGGGTTAAGATAGTTGAAACATTCATTAAGGAGGGCTTTAAACACTTTTTGAAAAGGCTAATTTAATCGGTGGTTGACAAACATGGTTTTCGGAAGGTCAAATCTTGCCAGATGAATGTCCTTGAATTCTATGCGCGGGTTTTGGCTGAGGTCAACTTAAGCAACAGCGTAGATGCGTTTTTAGACTTCCAGAAAGCATTTGATAAAGTTTCCCCATGGGAAATTAATTCACAGACTCCACAGGGTTGGACTGGAAGGAGCGTTATTCGTTGGATATCGAACTGGCTATATTGTTGCGAGCAGAGAGTTGTTATTAATGGACGTTTTGATTACTGGACCGCTGTAGAAAACGGGGTTCTTCGAGATTCAGTTCTTGGTCCATTGTTGTTTTTATTGTATATATCAATGATCTGGACACGAGTATTGGAGGCAGGATGTGTGCATTTGCCGATGACGCAAAATTGATGAAAGTGGTGAATACTGAAACTAATGCTAGGGAATTGGAAAGGGATCTTGATGTGTTTGACTGAGAGGCTCAGGTCATGGGGAATATCCTTTAGTGAGGATAAATGTCATGTAATGCACTTTGGTAGAAGGAATATCAGGTTTGTATATCATTTGGGAGAGGATGCTTTGACAGCTGTTAACTCTTCTCGAGATCTGGTGTTCTTATTTCTTACGATTTTTCATTCACGCTGCATTGCTCTGAAGTAGCTGAAAAGGCTAACAGGGGTTGGCTTTTCTTCGAAAGGATATTGTAGTTGGTCCGCGAATGTAATTCTGTCCCAGTACAGAAACTTGGTCTTGCCTCATTTGCAGTTTGCTGCACATGTGCGGTCTCCGTGTCTGGCTAGGGACATTCAAGTGCTAGAGAAAGTGCAAAAAAGGGTACCAACTAGTTTGCTGGAGAACATGACGGGTAAACATTAAACTGAAAGATTGGGAACCTTTGGAATGTTTTCTCTGCAGAAGAGACGACTCGCGGAGACCTCATACAGGCTTTTAAATTTCTTAGAGGATTTAATAGAACGAGCTGTGAACTGCTTAAGATTAGGGAGAGTTCTGTTATTCGAGGTTATGCACTGTAGCTCTTCACACTATGTGCGCAATAGAGGTTATGAGGGGAATTCTTTTCACATTGAGTTGTGAATTATTGGAATGATCTGTTGGAGGAGGGAGAGGGATTGAGATTTCCTGATTGTTTGAAGTGTTCCGCACGTTTCAAGCACCCCGGTTCCCCACTGATGCATATACTTTAATTTTTTTCTCCAACAAGCCTTGTAGGGTCCTGTTCTGTTGCTAGTTTAGCTTATTTCTACTTGTAAATGCATCTATAATCCCCTTTGGGCTTGCCAAGACTAGTCACTAGTCATATAGTTGATCTTGATCATCGAATGAGCCACTCCAGTGGTACTGGTGACGGGCTACTGTGCTGGGGAGTCTGGATTCGAGTCCCGGCTGGCATAGGTGTGTGTGTTTGTCTTCATCTTGTTCATGTTCATCCCGCGTTTGGCATAGTATGAATTTACTAGGTCCTTGAGCTATAAAACACCAATAATCATCCCCGTCATCTGATCATAGGATGAAGGTCTCTCACATGTAGGCCTCATAAATACGAAATGCAATGGAAGCAGGTAAACTAGACGTTAAAAACAACACAGGTTACCATCGTTTGTTTGTGTATGTCTTATTGTCGTTAGGGTTGAACTTGTGCTATTAATAAATTGTCGTAAAAATATTTTCGTAGAGAGTTATGGATCCTGAAGAGAGAAATATGGAGGAGGTAAAGCTTTATCGTATTTTCATCCATATGGTTTCATGATATCGCCATTTACTTTTAACGTTAGGGCATTTCGGTGTTTGGTTTACTTTAACAGTTTCGCACTTTAACGATTAATTTTCCTTTCTGTTTTGTCTCCGGCAAGTTGCGACATAGTTAGAACCTATGATAAAGATATTACACGCTTTTCAGCGTATATCCGATCAAATATTTTGACATGTTAGTGATATATTCACGCGACTGTTGTATAACTCCCACACGTAACATTAGTTTCTGCATGCCCTTAAGATGCTTGTGTGTGTAGTTGATTGCCATTGCTAAAAGAAAGGAGACAGAAATGTACAAATGTTTACATTGCTTGTTTACAACCAAGTGTCTTTCATCTGTACATATTGGACAGTTTACACATAGATTGAAGAGAATTTTGATCAGGTGTTATTGCTGTAGTAAGTGGTTAGAAATGTTAAATGTTTTCTGATCTTATCAGCAGAACTAACAATCAGCCAAATAATCCAGATGGAAGTCATTAAACACAGGCTCTTTACGAAGAAGCCGAAAATCATCGCAGGAGAGATCGCAATTAAAAAGCAGAAGAGATTGAGTTACATGTTGGTAAATGGGACATACACCATACTGAAGCAGTATTTATAGACATGGACAAAGAGCCACCAAAAAAGTACAGAATGTGATTTAAACTGATGGCTTGAATATTGCAGGAAAAATAGGTGTGGCATTTTGTATCTTTCTGAATGGCAAAAGAATTGCAAGAGAAGATGATTCCTCTGACCACGAATACCAGTGTCTTCCGTGGGAAGGTCATGGTCATCAAGGAGGCATTATTTTTGGATGAACATGATGGAGTTAATTTCTTCATGGATAGTCAGTCAGCTTTACATGCAGCATGTAGACCCAAATGTGTAAAAACTTAGTGCTGAGGCAAAATAATTGATTTGCAGAATGGAACCAATAACCCTGCCAATTGTCACTATGGAAACGAGGAAGTTGACAAAGTGGCTAAAATAGCAGTGGAAACTGATGAGCAGCCAGTCTGTCTGGATTGTCTGGAGAGGCCGTAAAGAAAATCCGCAATGAAATGGTAAAATAATTGCAAAGTGAATCAGAGATATCCAACATGAAAAGTTACTTTATAGCAAATGTACTTCAGAAAATGCCTTAACAAAATGTGGAAGTAATTACTTCCTTAACTAGATAATTATAAACCATGGTTTCTTCCTTGTATGCACAAACATGTTCAAGGTTAAATATCTCACTGATGGTTGTGGAGAGGCAACAGCGGGCATAGTTCATATGCTGGAAAACAGCTCTTGACACATGTATGATGAAATGTGGAAGAAGTACCTTTCCAAGGTTTTTCAACAAACATGTTGATTTCATAGCCGAGCATATCACCTTGACGTCATTGCTGATTTTTGTGTGTAAACCAAATTTGCCCGAAAGCAGTATGACATGAGTTTACTTTGCATTTTACAATGGGTGTTATAAAAAACAAGTGTTCTGCTGCCCTTTTGCAATTAAGGAGCAAATGAAACCTTAACTGAATTTGCAGTAGGGTTAATTTTCAGTTTGTTTAAAAAGCAGCTTCTAATAAAATGGGGCTAAAGCAGAAAGGGGCGAACTTCATGTATTCTCAGTTCTTGGTCAATGTCAGGTAAATTAGATTGTTTAATGTGACATAAAAATACCACAAAAGTAATTTAATGCCATGTAAAAATACTTTGAAACAACATATGGGATTTTTTTAAAATAGTAGAATAAGCATGTTTTAACAGGCTTCATAAATATTTATATAAAGATCCAAGCAACAACGAATAAGATTTGGCCTTTATATATATGTCACAAGAAAGAAAAGGTCTTGTGGTCTGTTTTTGATCATTGTCATTGTAAGCAATGAAGGGAATAGGAGAAATAGGAAAAAAAAAGGGAAAATTGCTGTTCAGGTGAGGTTTGTGCACAGAAAGAAAGTATAAGGAAACATTTTGTGCCGCCGTGGTGGTGCAGTAGTTCTGTCAAGGACTGCTGTTCACCAAGGTTGAGGTTTGAGTCCTCCTTGGGCATGGTTGTGTGTCTCTCCTGTTGCTTAAACACATTGTCGATTTGCTTGTGCTCTTGTCTCATTCTCTCGAGACACACGTGTTATATATGCTATTCTCTGCACATATTTCTTTGTCCGAATTGATATTAGGAGTTAACACAGCAGCACAGATGCGAGCTACTACTCCGAGAATCTGTTCAATTATCAAGTATCAATATTTTGTTCTTGAAGTTTTGAAATGACTTTATAAATAACTATGCAGAAGGAGAGAGGAGCAGCTTTGTGATAGAGCCATTTCCATTGCTGGTGTAATTCTTGCAAATGTTTGACTTCCATAGTGTTTGTTGATGTAGTTTTCACTGTTTGCAGTTGCCTTCGGCATTTTGTTTTCGTCTATACTCAGGGTTTTTTTTTGCGTGACTGTGCTTCCTTGGGATTCTCTGTGTGACCTGATTTTGCTGGTATTGTAGTGGGCTTTTCTTTGTTCTCTATCACTTTTCTTTTGTTTTCATGTATGGGAATTGTTTCTCTTTGTGAGTTACACGTGAGAATCAACAAGGAGTTGGAGTTAATAAATGAGCGCTGTAAAGCAAATAGCCATCCCCTTCTTTAATAGTGTAACATTTTAGCTGGCTTTACTTATGCATAAGAGTTTACTAATCTGTGATATTTGAATTCAGCATAAGATTTAGAGAGTATTGCAGTAGCAAACTTCTGTTATTCAAGTTATTCAGTATTATAAATTTTATTAATCGAATCGTAATTTTACGATCACGAAGTTGAAGTGTGTATCAAGTTCATAAGTATCTATGTAAATTTGTGAATTACT